>QAOA01003220.1:252801-300644 GCA_003255065.1 Cercis canadensis | reverse complement strand
ATCAACCAACACTATTAAAAAAAAAAAGAATGAAGTCCATAACTTCCTATCACTTTCACAATGCCACAGTTAAGCCCATAACTACCAGTTTTCATATTTGCTGCTGGAGTCCAAATACTGGAAATTATAAGATTCAATTTCAGAATTTTTATTATCAGAAAAATTTTGCAGTCTTTCATTAGTTCAGAACTGCATCATATTTGAAGTGGATGGAAGCTTAAATATCATGTGGCCATATAACAAAATAGTCTAATTTTCATAGAAGATATCTTATTTCATTTCCTAATAATCAACAAAGGATGGAGAAATTCTTCAGAATATCTTACAAGCTCTTAACAAAAAGAATTAAGAGAAGGCTACTCTTTGCATGAACACAACAACTAGGAAAGAAAAATTATCAATCAAACTATATATGAATTATTTCAGGGACAGTTTGGTGTTGCTATCTTCCATGGATATCTGTAATACTGACACTGTTGTTGGAGTGCAACAAATGGCTTTCTTCTCCAGAGGACTCTGAACTCATCATATTCTGCCTCTGGATGAATGCAGGTTGCCTTGGAGAAGGAAGATTAACAATCTCACTATTAAGCATAGAAATTACAGTGGCCATACTTGGCCTGTCTCTTGCAAGTTCTTGGGCACAAACAAGTCCAATTTGTGAGCACCTCAAAATATCCTTCTGAAGGCCAGGTTCAGATAGTTCTGGATCTATTAAAGTCACAATGTTTTCTTCATTCCATAACTTCCAAGCCTGAAATAAATAAATGAGCATGAATATTGGCATTAAAACTTGAAAGTTAATGATGTATCAGCAACAAGGAAATAAATTGTAAAGACTTACAAATCCTAGAAGGCTGGAAAACTCCTCATTGTTATAAAAGCTAGAATTTCTTCTTCCACTAACAATCTCTAGTAGCAAAATTCCGAAGCTGAAGACATCTGATTTCTCTGAAAATGATCCTTCCATTGCGTATTCAGGAGCCATATAACCACTGCATTTTAATGAACATAATTAATTCCTAGAGCTCTGTGAAGTAGGCTACTATAGTCTTAGACAAAAAAAAAGGCACACTTACTATGTTCCTACAATCCTCCGGGTGTTGGCATGATCTTCATCCCCTCCAAAGATTCTGGCCATACCAAAGTCTGATATTTTTGGATTTAGATCAGTATCCAACAAGATATTACTTGCCTTCAAATCTCTATGTATAATTCTTAGTCTAGAATCTCTATGAAGATAAAGCAACCCTCGAGCTATTCCTTCAATTATGTTAAAGCGTTTTTTCCAATCTAAGAACTTATTTTTTGGATCTACACAAGCAAATGGAGCATTATATTAGTTATGGACATAACATAAAACCGGAAGCAAGAGTTATCTGAATCACCAAATTAGTATGCTCTGAAGAAACTCTAATAGCTGTAAAATATTTTCTTTTAGGAGTTTTATATATGCAAAGTAAGAAGAAATCGTCTCTAAACAGATATGATATAATTTTTGTTTAAAAAAAAAGGGCATCAGAAGAACTAACCAAAGACAAGTGCATCCAAACTTTTATTTGGCATGTATTCATAGATCAACATCTTTTCATCTCTTTCAATGCAGCAGCCAAGAAGTCTTACTAGATTGCGATGTTGAAGCTTAGAAATCACAAGGACCTCATTCTTGAATTCTTCTTGCCCTTGTCTAGATGCTCTAGAAAGTCTTTTGACTGCTATTTCCCGGCCATCTTGCAGTTTCCCCTAGAAGATAATATAAAGAAACAGCAATTATACACAATGACTTCTACGTTATTAACTTTGCAGGACTAAATGTACCTTGTATACTGGACCAAAACCACCCTGCCCAAGTGTATTAGATGAATCAAAGTTGTTTGTAGCAGTTGCAAGCTTATCAAAATCATATAGCAATAGCTCCTGAAATTGAACTTCTGACAATTCTCCAATTATGCTGCTGTCACTTGTTTTTTCCGCATATGCTAGAAGTGAGATTTATATGGTTAGAACCAACAAAAAGCAATTAGATGATAAGTTTGAATCCACTGAGATAATATAAAATGGCATACCAGTCCCGGAGTGTTTACCAGTCCATTTCCATAAGAAATATGCACAGGTGACAATCATGATTGTTCCAATTATAACTGTAATTGTAATGATGACAGTCATATCTCTCTCTTTACCTGTATCACAGTTGGAAAAAAAGAAAAAGAAATAAAAGATAAAAAATTTGGTGCAAATCCCACAGATAAGATCAAGTTAAAGAACTAGAGTACAAGTGTTGGACACAAAACAAAATTAACATACCGAGTTCTGAATATGCTAAACGAATATATAAATCAGTTCCTCCACTTGAGAATTGTTGTATGTCAATTAGATTTCCACTCCAAGACATACAGCCAATTCCAGCACCATATAAATATGCTATACAAGAGCAATTCTTCAAGCACTCGCTTCTGCAGTTGTCTTCTGAGGCAGATGGCCCTTCTACAAAGTCTGGAACTTTAATCGTCTGCAATTTCAAAAACCCATCTTCTCTACTATCTGCACTCCCATTTTTCACCCTCTCACACTGTAAATCTGTGCTCCTAACACATCCACTGGTCCAGTTTTGTCTATTCCATTCCTCTCTATTCCTTGGTTCAAAACCTCTCAAACAACTGCACATTGGTGAACTCTGTGCACTACAGATTCCAAATGCCCCACAAGTACCATACACATCACATTTAGATTTTTGAACTGGAAAATCAACTCCCCATTCTTCCTTCTCATAATTCCATTGTCTTTTCTCTAGTTTTCCTTGTGAATTCAAGACAAAGATAGCAAGGTCAGAGTCATCAGCAAAATTAAAAATCAAATAAACAGTTCCATCCCCTTCGTTTCCTAGACTGAAACCATCAAGATACATAGAATACATCTTTTGTGTTCCTATGAAGACTTGACCATTCCATGGACCACTGCGCCAGTAAGGCTGAGTTTCATCCCGAATGAACAACTCAGGAATATTTAGGCTTTCAAGACTGATAGAGAAGTTCCCACTGGATGGATCAGAAGGGCTTTTCCATGATGTTAATTTTACTTTCTCACCTGTTTTTTTGTTGCTAGAAAATTTCATATTTTGCAACAATGTATCAGAAGGATGCATGAAACTCTCCCACAAGGTGTTTCCTGTAGTGTTATCCAGTAGGACAAGGTTTCCAGAATTTAGAAGCTGTGCAGTTGAATTGGATGCTATATTTGATACATTAGATGACCAAATTACCTGTTTTTCTCCATTCAACACAACAAGATTGCGATCCTCATATATTGTAACAATCCCAAAAGAATCCATTAGGGGTTGGTTTCTGTTTGCCACCCATATGACAGTAGATTTGGACTTGTACCAAATTCCCACATAGCGATTTGTAGAATTCTTAGGGCTGAAGAATCCGAATGTGTACATGCTGCCATTAAAGCCTAGAGTTTGAGGGTCTTTGAGGAAGAGAGATGATGTTATGGTGTCTATGGCAGTACTAAAATCTAAGCAAGAGAAACAAAATAGGATCAAAATAGAGAACAATCTTTGATAACTGCATAATCCCATTGCTGAGATGAAAACTTTCTTGTGATCCGAAAGATTGCCTTGAACGATAAGAGAACTTGTTGTTATTAGACTGGTGGATTTTAGATGCAATGAATGGTAAGTGCTTCTTGCTCAAGACTTTTCTTACACAACAAATCAATGGCTTTTGTTTTCTTTGCACTTTAGCCGCCTCTTTGGATTTTAGTGAGAGTGTGTTTGGATGAGGTATTTATAGAGTGTAATGTATTTGTAGAGTATATTTAAATGGGAATTCTATGATACTACATAAGTATGTCATACTACACTGACGTGGCGAACATACATAATTTTCATATTTTATTATATATAAAATATAATTTATTTAATTTTTTAAACAAATTTAAAAATAGTTAATTTGTAAACATGTCATTTATTTATTGGTTATTTCTATGTAGTATGACATATTACATAAATACTAAAAGTATCTAAGAAACCTCCATATTTAAAATATTTATTTTGAATTATTCTGTTTGTATAAATTTTTAAGGTATTTTTAAAATTTTAATGTATTTTTTTTAATAATTTTCAATATTTATATTTCAAATTCACTTTAGAGTGTATTTCAATTATTTTTTTTCTCCCCGATACCCCTCCCTCTCGACACCGTGTGCTTGTGCGCAGCCATCAGCCACCGTCACCTCCACCAACGCCGCCACTTTCCAGCACCGCCGCCACCAACGCCTCCACCCACCAGTACCGCTCCCGCCAAAGTGAATTGGGTATTTCACGCTTATGTTTTTGGGTTGGATACTTGTGCATTCTTGTTTCATATTAGGATTTGGGAATTCTAGTAGTTTCCGTTCTTTATTCTTGTACTGAATGTTAGGGTTGGAATCCTAATTTGAGTTTAAGAGCTCTTCTACTTGTTGTATGTAGTTTCCGTTCTTTAGATTCTGCTTTGTAATCTGTTTCCTTAGTTTCCTTTATTATGTTTTCATGTTTGGTTCTGATCTTCTCTCTAAGGACCATATTTGCTGGTAAGATACTCTAGGAAGTCGTATTTCCAAATGTTTGGTTTATAATTTGCAGATCTTCTATTCTCTGTGA
This sequence comes from Cercis canadensis, assembly GCA_003255065.1. NCBI lineage: Eukaryota > Viridiplantae > Streptophyta > Magnoliopsida > Fabales > Fabaceae > Cercis > Cercis canadensis. Next base: position 295,999 of record QAOA01003220.1, on the reverse strand, counting down.
CATTGTGAAATACTTCCTTGCCAATATGGTCTTGTTTGGCTTCTGATTGTTTCCCTTTCTCCATTTGGATTTTTGATTATGAAATCAGAGTGAGGTATAGATAGTTGTTCTGGTGGCTGCTTTAGGCAAAGCTAGCTGCCATATATAGGCACCCAAAAGATGGGTAGACATAAACGATTTATGAATGGTTACAGAACTTTGAAGTTTTCTTGATGCAATTTAGCTTTTTGATCTTAATAATCTTCTGATTAAGGATTTTAAAGGTTGCATTGCTGCAGCTTCATGTTCTATGTAGCATCTTTCTACTTTGGCTTTAATGTTGCTGATGTGAGAGTATTAGAGTGCAATGTGATCTGATTTTTGGTTGTGACATTTCAAACCCTAAAGAGATCAAAGATGAGACTCTCTGTCTAATGTAACTAGAGGGGAAATTTAACAGTCAGAAGTGATATACTGGGGAAAGACGGAAAATTTAATTGAGTGGTCAATGAAATGTCTATGTTATATACTGTGCAGTGTGCACCTGTATCTTAGGTGTGAACTAGCAACTGATGTTTCCTTAATTTTCCACTTACAAGTATGATGTTGGGTCATTTCTTACCTGTAGAGTTGTTAGCTCAGGCGAACTGGTAAGACAATCTCATATTCTGATTTACTTGTTTTGGATGTTAACAAAACAAAGCTTGTTTAGAATTTGTAACTTTTTAAGGGCAGGCCTCCCTCGTATTATATTATTGCCGGATTTGTGTAGAAGTTTGATACCATTTCTTAAATTTACATGCAATATAGCTTGTTTACCTGTTTGTTTAGCAGTACATTTCCATGAGAGATATGCAGTGGCGGCTAAGGTAATTGTTCCTATTGTCACTGTAACTGCAATAATTACTCTCTTGATTCTCTTTTTATCTTCGTGTTTTTCTGCATTTTCAGAATAAAAGTTAAAGAACTTTGATATTCCTGACTAAGCTAATGACAGTAAGTTGAAAAATTAGTTACTAAATATTGCTCAGAGAACAAAAAGATTACCAAGTTCTGAATGGACCACACGAATGTATAGATCAACTCCTCCCCTTGAGAATCTTTGTATGTCAATTAAGTCTCTAGTCCAATACAAGCAGCCAATGCCACGTTCATATGCATATGCCACACAAGAGCAATTCTCCAAGCACTGTGTTCCGCATTCATCTTCCATAGCACCTGACCTCTCTGTAAAATCTGGCACTTTCATCATCTCAAGTTTCAAAAACCCATCTTGATCCCCAACTTCACTCCCATTTTTCAACCTCTCACACTGCAGAGCTTCCTTCCGAACACACCCACTAGTCCAATTTTGCCTATTCCATTCCTCTAAGTTCCTAGGTTCATACCCATTCAAACAGCTGCAGATTGGTGAGCTCTGCCAATTGCAGCTTCCAAATGCTCCACATACCCCATAAAGATCACAACTTGTGGCTACTAATGTCTGCCTCGAAATTTCCTTTCTCTTACTCCACCCTGTCATTTTAATCTTGCCTTGTGGATCTAAGCCCAAGGTTCGAAAGGAAGAGTCATTTGGAAAATTGTATACTAGATAAACACTTCCATCTTCTTCATTTCCTACACTCCATCCATATAGATACCTAGTTGACATGGCGGGTAACCCGATAAAGACCCGGCCATTCCATGGACCAGTCCTCCAATATGGGTGAGTTTCATTAACCCAGAAAATTGCTTCTGGAGCATTGAGTCGTTCAATAGTAACACTATAGTATCCAGTGGATGGATCAGAAAGGCTTTTCCATGATGCACCCCTCATCTTCTTACCTGTTATTCTGTTGCTACTGAGTTTCATCTTTGGCACTATTGTATCTGTGGGGTGTTGGAAACTCTCCCATACAGTTTCTCCTGTGGTGTCATCTAGCAGAATGAGATTTCCAGAATCTAAAAGTTGGGCAGTTGAATTGGATGCTGCACTTGACACATTTGATGACCAAACAACCTGTTTCTGTCCATTTAATACCACAAGATTGCCATCTTCAGAAATGGTGAAAATCCCTGAAGAATCCATGACTGGTTGAAATCTGTTAGCTACCCAGATGACATTGGATTCATTGAGATACCAGATTCCTACGTAGCGATTTGTTGTATTTACGGGGCTGAAGAATCCTAGTCTGAATGCACTGTCATTTGAGCTTATTGTTTCAGGATCTCTGATGAATTGGCCTGATGTAAGGCTGGACTTGGCTGAGTTCAAATCGAAACAGATGCTAGAGAGTAAGAGCAAAGCATTTATCAAGTTAGTATAACAACTGAATCCCATAATTTTTGTGAGTGCTTTGTGGAACTGAGGAATTCAGCATGCTATTAATGATGTTCTTGAGGCATATCTTTATTTCATAGGATGTTGTCCCGACGACAAGATTCAAATATCTTGGATGACAAGATTCCAAAGTTTTAGGTGAATTTTGACTTGGTTCAGGGTTTTCCCTCACGCAACTAATCTGTAATAGTGGCTAACCATTAACAGCTGATTAGATTTTCTGTTGTTAAAAAAACATGGGTTCGGGATCTAATCCTGCGCAATGCTCTCCTTTTTACCAAAAATATAAAGTATATGAAGGGCTTATAAAAATTAAACATAAGTCAAAACTTGCATGAATATTAGATTTATATAATGCAATATGATCCAGAGGAGCTTTTTGAAGGTCAACACCTACTTGTTGAAAGCCAGAAATATCAGATTATAAATGCAATATGTTGGAGCCTTGACATTAGCTTGTTGAAAGGGTCAACAGCAAGCCATTAATGCATCAAGTGAATCATTCAATGCCTCATTTCTGTATTTTTGGACATGTATTAATGTATTTATAACTGTTGAGTTCTTGAAGACAAAATTTAATGTAATGCTAGTCAAAGAAGCCAGAAGAAGACTTCCCTGTCGTCCACCATACGTGCAATAATGTTACTTTGCGTTCTAATCTCAATTTAAAACGACATCTTCCAGAGTCCACACTACACAGCGCCATTCATGGACCACTGCTTAAGGAATATTATGGACTATAATTATCTCCATTATTGGATTTTAATATCTTACAAACGACAATTGCAGACTTGCACTTTATGCAAAACACTTTTGTTTTAGAGATGGGTTCTAGGAAATCTCCTTTGTTTGGTGTAGTGCTTTTTAAAAAGCTAATTTTCTTCTAGTGATTAGAAAAATTCCTTTGGAGGGAGAATTCCTTTTCCCAGGATCAAACTATAATTATGCACTTTTGATGTCCACCTTTTGATTTGGGAAAAGTCTTGTGAGGTCATTTCATAGTTATCACCAATAACAGAGAAGCTCTCCAGAAGCACTTATCAAGTTTGATTAACTTCTGAGAAATGACAAATTCTACAATTCATAGCCATGATTCAACACCATATATATATATATATATATATNTCTACAATTCATAGCCATGATTCAACACCATATATATATATATATATTTACTGTAGAAGAGACTACGAATTGACTCATGAATGTAACAACTAGGAGAGAAAAATGATCAGATACTGAGATACTAGAGTGACAGTTTGGTGATGTTGCTATCTGCTTGCATGTTTCTACTACTGACATTGTTGAAATACAAATGCTGCCTGTGAATTAACTTTTAACAGCAACATTTATGCCATATTGCTATCTGGCAATGATATTTGTGACAGTAACATTGTTGGTTGTGTGACAACTCTGGTTTTCCAGAGGGGAATGAGAATTCAACATAACCTGCCTCTGTACAAATGCAGGTTGCCCTGGAGAAGGAAGATTCACAATCTCACTGTTAATCATGGACACTACGGTGGCCATAGTTGGCCGATCTCTCGCTAGTTCTTGCACACAGAGAAGTCCTATGTGTATGCACCTTAAGATATCCTTTCCAGAGGCTTCATCATCAGATATTTCTAGATCCACTAAGGAAAAAATATCATCTTCATTCCATAGTTTCCATAGCTGAAAATATAAAAGCAAGAATGAATACTAGCTGAAAATATAAGGTCAATGTTAGCAACAAGAAAAGCCTTTCTGAATGAGCCAGACAACTAGTTGGATATGCATACACATCCTAAAAGAGTCAAACACTCTTCATTATCATAGAGGTTATTGTTTCTTCTTCCACAAATAATCTCTAGTAGCAAAACTCCAAAGCTGAAAACATCTGTTTTTTCTGATAACAATCCGATCATTGCATACTCTGGAGACATGTAGCCGCTGCATTTAAACCTTAGAATTAGTTCAGAGTTATGAATGTGGTAATTTAAATCCTGCAAAAATAAAGGTTCACTTACTATGTGCCAACAACTCTTCTAGTTTTGACCTGATGTCCAATGCCTCCAAAAATTTTGGCCATTCCGAAGTCTGATATTTTTGGATTTAGCTCTTCATCCAACAAGATGTTACTAGGCTTGAGATCTCTATGTATAATTAGTAGTCTAGAGTCTCTATGAAGGTAAAGCAAACCTCTAGCTATTCCTTCAATTATGTTAAAACGCTTTCTCCAATTCAAGGATTTCTGCTTGAGTGGATCTGCATAAACAACAAAAGGTGAGGATAAGTGTATAATATATAAAGAACCTTCTAATTCATTTAAATCACTCAAATCATGTTTCAAGACACTGAAATGAAATTAAAGAAGGAATTTCATTCTATATTTATTAGAAGAACAACATATATAGAAAATATGGCACTATCATGAACTTACCAAAGAGAAATGCATCCAAACTTTTATTGGGCATATACTCATAGATCAACATCTTCTCATCTCCTTCAACACAACACCCAAGAAGCCTTACAAGATTACGATGTTGAAGCCCAGAAATCAACACCATCTCATTCATAAATTCTTCATGTCCCTGTCCAGATCGTGTTGAAAGTCTCTTAACTGCTATTTCCTGTCCATCTTGCAGTCTCCCCTGCAAAAAAGTATCAAGAATTATCAATAATATGTAAATGATTAAGAAGATTATTGAATTCACAGCCAAACACACCAAACATACCTTATAGACAGAACCAAAACCACCCTCTCCAAGTTTATTGGATAGGTGAAAGTTGTTTGTTGCAGTTGCAAGCTTTCCAAAACTAAACAGCGGTAGCTCTTGAAGTTTAACTTCTTTCAGATCTCCAATCATTTTTCCACTTTGAATTTTTGGATATATTTTCCCTTTGCTTATCATGTACAGTGCTTTCCTTTTCTTATTCCTCACAGATTCATAGCAATACGAAAACCAGGAGCCTAATTCAATATCAGTGAGGTAGTTTGAACTCAATTAGTACTAGCTAATCAAAGTGAAAGGAAAAGAAGCTCAACTATTGAAACATATATGTTTTTTGGCTTTGATTGAAATAGATGTTTATTCACTATGTTTTTAATACAATATCATACCACATTCGTATTGGGCTCATCCTATCATCCATTCTTAGATGGTATAAATGGAAAATTACCTCGATATTTAGTAGTCCATCTCCATAAAAAATATGCACAGACAGCAACAGTAATCGTCCCTATTATAACAATAATCGTAATTTTTATTGTATGCTTTTTCTCTCCATCTGTGTTTCATAGTAAAAATTAATCAAATTTACTACAGACAGTGATATTGGCCATGTTAAACCATAATGGACAAAAAAAAACAAATCATCTTACCAAGTTCTGAAGCAGCTAAACGAATGTAAAGATCAACTCCTCCACTTGAGAATCTCTGTATGTCAATTAGGCTTCTTGTCCAATACATGCAGCCAATGCCAGCATCATATGCATATGCAGTGCAAGAGCAGTTGTACAAGCATTGAGTTCCGCAGCTATCTTCTGAAGCAGATGACCACTCTGCAAAGTCAGGCACTTTTATCATCTGCAGCTTCAAAAAGCCATCACCTTTCAAAGCCTTACTACCACTTTTCACCCTCTCACACACGAATGGTACCCCAATAAAGATCCGGCCATTCCATGGGCCGCTACGCCAATAAAGGCGATCTCCATTTCTAATGAACACTTCAGGAACATTTAAACCTTCAAGACTGAGAGAGAAGTTTCCAATGGATGGATCAGAAGGACTTTTCCATGATGTCATCTGCACTTTCTCACCTCTTCTCTTGTTGGTACTAATTCTCATGATTGGAACTTGTGTATCAGAAGGATGCTGGAAACTGTCCCATAGCAGATTTCCTGTGGTGTTGTCCCTCAAGACAAGATTTCCAGAATCAGTGAGCTGTGCAGTTGAGCTTGATGAAGTATTAGACACGTTTGAAGACCAAAGTACCTGTTTCTGTCCATTTAAGACCACAAGATTACCATCTTCTGAAATTGTGATAACCCCACAAGAATCACTGAGAGGTTGGTTTCTGTTTGCTACCCAGATAACAGTTGATTCAGAGAGATACCAAATTCCCACATAGCGGTTTGTTGTGTTTTCTGGACTGAAGAATCCAAGCTTGAACAAATTGTCACTGGAGCTTACAGTTTCAGGGTCTTTGATGAATTGAGATGCTGTGATGGTTTCTAAGGCAGTGCCAAAATTTAAACAAAAGATGAAAATTATGAGCAAGAAAGGTAAGAAATCTGTGTGACTACAGATACAGAGTTCCATGACTATGATGGGAAACTGTTCTGTGGATTTAGTATTGTATCTACTGTCCTGTTACATGTTTTATAGGCTGAGCCAGTCGCCGCCGAAAGAATCAAAAGGTAAGTGACATTTTAAGGTTAATTTTTTTTTTGCTTTTGAATAAATGGACAAGAAAGTAGCCGCCTACTTGTATTGACATATTAGTTTATGAGTCTTTTCTTTGACAGTACACATAAAAATTGTGTATATATAATTTATCTTTCAACAACAACCGTACATGACATATACACACATTTAGAGAGAAAATGATCCACTTGAAAACTTCAAGTTTTACTTACAAGTTACAACAATGTCACATAAGTTGTTGTTGGTGAGGGGCTAAGCTATCACATTTTATATTATTCTCTTATGCTATACCATTTTAGTTATATGGAATTTAATAAGACTTACAATGTGATTCTAGTGTCATTGTAAAAATTTTAAAAAATTAAGTTATTCAATATATGATAAATCATACAATTACTTATAAAATATAAGAATGACACGATATAAAAAAAGGTGTCAAAATAAAAATTTAAAAAAATTATTTTTTGGCACGCTTTCTTATATTGTATCATTTTTATATTTTATAAAAAATTATGTATTTTGACAAATACTAAGTAACTTAATTTTTTAAGATTTTTATAATAATACTAAAATTACACTGTAACTCTCAATAAATCTCTATATAAATGAGAAATATAACATAAAAAAAATAACAGGAGAGAATAATACCATAATACTCCACAACCATAAAATGTAGTTCTCAGATATTGACATTTGTTTCTGGGATTTTATTTTTTCCAATATCCTCTTGAACAATGGAAATGGACCCAAATCGCAGAAAACTCATACTTTAAATGAGCTTTTAAGTCAACTCTGACGTTTACTGTATCGGCAATAAATAAGTTTATACTTTAGGGTGCTTCTTCGTTGCCACAAGTGGCATAAGTACCACAACTGACAGAATAGTGTACATCCAATGAAACGCAAGCATGTGTAGGTGGAAAGGAAGGGTTGAGATGGTTTCTGTTTTATTTGGTTTTTGCCTAGTTATTTGAAGAAATTGTTAATTGACCCCCTACAAATTAGTGAAATTCATAAGTGTAAGATTTACCCCAAAACGGTGTCATTTTAGCACATGTATCAATTAAACACTGACCTCCTTCCTCCCTCCCCTNTATACTTTATCAGTCAAGATGCGACCAAACAACCATAAAAAGTCGCCAGCTGCATTTATGAAACCTTCTCCACTCCTAATCTCATTATAGATCAACCGTTAAGTCGGGTTTGTGCGTCATATTCATGTTGAGAATCATGTTAAAATCAAGTTTATAAATAATTTTTAATTTAGTTTATAATTATTAAAACATTAAATTACATGAAACACCCCAATAATATTTCAGTATTTAATACTCTATTATATAAGTTTCGTGTTCAATTCTTAATAAAATCAGCCGAGAAATAAAATTTTGTGAGAAAATAAAATTTCCTGTCATATTGATTGAAAGTTTGTTCTAGAGTCCTTCTACCTGTACATCATTTTGTTTCGTATTACATATTTGCAGCACCTAATTCAACTAAATCCTCTATAATTGTATAAAATTTCATTAAAAAAATTAGATCTAATAACAACCTCAATTTGAAAAACTATGAGACAGTGTAATTTTTGTTTTTTTGATAATAAGACTGTGTGATATTTTCCTTTTCATGTTAGTACTAAATGATTTGTGATCGAGTGATACAGAAATCATAATAATTTGTAAATTTTGTATTCAAATTCAAAATCATAGTCAAAATATTAAAAATATTTATTAAATATTAATATCCCAAATTAAACACATAAATCATTGTATACCATATATATATATATATATTAAAGGGACCCACACTTGACCTTCAACATTGAATTAGGATCAACCAACACTATTAAAAAAAAAAAGAATGAAGTCCATAACTTCCTATCACTTTCACAATGCCACAGTTAAGCCCATAACTACCAGTTTTCATATTTGCTGCTGGAGTCCAAATACTGGAAATTATAAGATTCAATTTCAGAATTTTTATTATCAGAAAAATTTTGCAGTCTTTCATTAGTTCAGAACTGCATCATATTTGAAGTGGATGGAAGCTTAAATATCATGTGGCCATATAACAAAATAGTCTAATTTTCATAGAAGATATCTTATTTCATTTCCTAATAATCAACAAAGGATGGAGAAATTCTTCAGAATATCTTACAAGCTCTTAACAAAAAGAATTAAGAGAAGGCTACTCTTTGCATGAACACAACAACTAGGAAAGAAAAATTATCAATCAAACTATATATGAATTATTTCAGTGACAGTTTGGTGTTGCTATCTTCCATGGATATCTGTAATACTGACACTGTTGTTGGAGTGCAACAAATGGCTTTCTTCTCCAGAGGACTCTGAACTCATCATATTCTGCCTCTGGATGAATGCAGGTTGCCTTGGAGAAGGAAGATTAACAATCTCACTATTAAGCATAGAAATTACAGTGGCCATACTTGGCCTGTCTCTTGCAAGTTCTTGGGCACAAACAAGTCCAATTTGTGAGCACCTCAAAATATCCTTCTGAAGGCCAGGTTCAGATAGTTCTGGATCTATTAAAGTCACAATGTTTTCTTCATTCCATAACTTCCAAGCCTGAAATAAATAAATGAGCATGAATATTGGCATTAAAACTTGAAAGTTAATGATGTATCAGTAACAAGGAAATAAATTGTAAAGACTTACAAATCTTAGAAGGCTGGAAAACTCCTCATTGTTATAAAAGCTAGAATTTCTTCTTCCACTAACAATCTCTAGTAGCAAAATTCCGAAGCTGAAGACATCTGATTTCTCTGAAAATGATCCTTCCATTGCGTATTCAGGAGCCATATAACCACTGTATTTTAATGAACATAATTAATTCCTCGAGCTCTGTGAAGTAGGCTACTATAGTCTTAGACAAAAAAAAAGGCACACTTACTATGTTCCTACAATCCTCCGGGTGTTGGCATGATCTTCATCCCCTCCAAAGATTCTGGCCATACCAAAGTCTGATATTTTTGGATTTAGATCAGTATCCAACAAGATATTACTTGCCTTCAAATCTCTATGTATAATTTTTAGTCTAGAATCTCTATGAAGATAAAGCAACCCTCGAGCTATTCCTTCAATTATGTTAAAGCGTTTTTTCCAATCTAAGAACTTATTTTTTGGATCTACACAAGCAAATGGAGCATTATATTAGTTATGGACATAACATAAAACCAGAAGCAGAATTATCTGAATCACCAAATTAGTATACTCCGAAGAAACTCTAATAGCTGTAAAACATTTTCTTTTAGGAGTTTTATATATGCAAAGTAAGAAGAAATCGTCTCTAAACAGATATGATATAAATTTAAAAAANAAAAAAAAAAAAAAAAAAAAAAAAAAAAGGGCATCAGAAGAACTAACCAAAGACAAGTGCATCCAAACTTTTATTTGGCATGTATTCATATATCAACATCTTTTCATCTCTTTCAATGCAGCAGCCAAGAAGTCTTACTAGATTGCGATGTTGAAGCCTAGAAATCACAAGGACCTCATTCTTGAATTCTTCTTGCCCTTGTCTAGATGCTCTAGAAAGTCTTTTGACTGCTATTTCCCTGCCATCTTGCAGTTTCCCCTAGAAGATAATATAAAGAAACAGCAATTATACACAATGACTTCTACGTTATTAACTTTGCAGGACTAAATGTACCTTGTATACTGGACCAAAACCACCCTGCCCAAGTTTATTAGATGAATCAAAGTTGTTTGTAGCAGTTGCAAGCTTTTCAAAATCATATAGCAATAGCTCCTGAAATTGAACTTCTGACAATTCTCCAATTATGCTGCTGTCACTTGCTTTTTCTGCATACGCTAGAAGTGAGATTTGTATGGTTTGAACCAACAAAAAAGCAATTAGATGATAAGTTTGAATCCACTAAGATAATATAAAATGGCCTACCAGTCCCGGAGTGTTTACCAGTCCATTTCCATAAGAAATATGCACAGGTGACAATCATGATTGTTCCTATTATAACTGTAATTGTAATGATGACAGTCATACCTCTCTCTTTACCTGTATCTAAGTTGGAAAAAAAAAACAGAAATAAAAGATGAAAAATTTGGTGCAAATCCCACTGATAAGATCAAGTTAAAGAACTAGAGTACAAGTGTTGAACACAAAACAAAATTAACATACCGAGTTCTGAATATGCTAAACGAATATATAAATCAGTTCCTCCACTTGAGAATTGTTGTATGTCAATTAGATTTCCACTCCAAGACATACAGCCAATTCCAGCATCATATAAATATGCTATACAAGAGCAATTCTTCAAGCACTCGCTTCTGCAGTTATCTTCTGAGGCAGATGGCCCTTCTACGTAGTCTGGAACTTTAATCGTCTGCAATTTCAAAAACCCATCTTCTCTATTATCTGCACTCCCATTTTTCACCCTCTCACACTGTAAATCTGTGCTCCTAACACATCCACTGGTCCAGTTTTGTCTATTCCATTCCTCTCTATTCCTTGGTTCAAAACCTCTCAAACAACTACACATTGGTGAACTCTGTGCACTACAGATTCCAAATACCCCACAAGTACCATATACATCACATTTAGATTTTTGAACTGAAAAATCAACTCCCCATTCTTCCTTCTCGTAATTCCAATTTCTTTCCTCCAGTTGTCCTTGTGAACTCAAGACAAAGATAGCAAGGTCAGAGGCATCAGCAAAATTAAAAATCAAATAAACAGTTCCATCCCCTTCATTTCCTACACTGAAACCATCAAGATACATAGAATACATCTTTTGTATTCCTATGAAGACTTGACCATTCCATGGACCACTGCGCCAGTAAGGCTGAGTTTCATCCCAAATGAACAACTCAGGAATATTGACGCTTTCAAGACTGATAGAGAAGTTCCCACTGGATGGATCAGAAGGACTTTTCCATGATGTTAATTTTACTTTCTCACCTGTTCTTTTGTTGCTAGAAAATTTCATATTTTGCAACAATGTATCACAAGGATGCATGAAACTCTCCCACAAGTTGTTTCCCGTAGTGTTATCCAGTAGGACAAGGTTTCCAGAATTTAGAAGCTGTGCAGTTGAATTGGATGCTATATTTGATACATTAGATGACCAAATTACCTGTTTTTCTCCATTCAACACAACAAGATTGCGATCCTCATATATTGTAACAATCCCAAAAGAATCCTTTAGGGGTTGGTTTCTGTTTGCCACCCATATGACAGTAGATTTGGACTTGTACCAAATTCCCACATAGCGATTTGTAGAATTCTCAGGGCTGAAGAATCCGAGTGTGTACATGCTGCCATTAAAGCTTAGAGTTTGAGGGTCCTTGAGGAAGAGAGATGATGTTATGGTGTCTATGGCAGTACTAAAATCTAAGCAAGAGAAACAAAATAGGATCAAAATAGAGAACAATCTTTGATAACTGCATAATCCCATTGCTGAAATGAAAACTTTCTTGTGATCCAAAAGATTGCCTTGAACGATAAGAGAACTTCTTGTTATTAGACTAGTGGATTTTAGATGCAATGAATGGTAAGTTCTTCTTGCTCAAGACTTTTCTTACATAACAAATCAGTGGCTTTTGTTTTCTTTGCACTTTAGCCGCCTCTTTGAATTTCACTGAGTTTATGAGATTCCGTTAGTACCATGTAGTCAACTGTTGTAGGAGCAGCAGTGCATTGTAGAAATAGTCCTATTGCAAATGAAGGGCTAAAAATGAATATACGTACTTGGTTTAAAATTGTGGCTATAATTTTGAGAAAATTCTGAGGCTTATAACTCAAGTGGCAACCGACTAGACTAGTCTTGAAGCCAATGTAACATACATTTTAGTTCAAGATGTGACCAGCTACCTTTTTTCTTCCTTTCTGTGATTTCGATGCAAATTTAACCACACGACAAAATATGCAGCTTGCCATTCTAGCGCGCTGTTGCCTGCATTTGTTGTAGGACTTCCAAAGGTTGACTTTCATGATTATATGACTTTAGGCAGAAGAAATTTCTACAATGCTGCTTTTTTTTTTTTTTCTTTTCTAAAAAGGCTATATTCTTAATTGACATGAGTCATGACACCCATGAATCACTTGCATGTACAGGGCCAGGCCCAGAATTAGGTCCATGTGGGCTTTAAGTGATTGTGTTTAGGCCCAAGTCCAAACCAAAGCTCTCCTAACTCATGCCCATTGTTGAAATCCAGACAACTTAGAAAAAAAATGAACTTAAAAACTATATAGTAATAGATTTTGTATGAGTGCCAGTATTAGTACGGATAACATATTTAATTTTGTCATACTCAATTTTATAAAAAAAAAAAAAAAAAAATCATAACAATATGAACATGATTTTGTCATACAAAGGTACGCTAAAGACTCTAAAAATGTAAGGTTTGAGAAGTTTTAAACTTTGTTTGGGAGTTTGAAGTGGAGGGAACGGAAATGAGAGGAGAGGAAAGAAAGGGAAAAGAAGGGAATAGAAAGGGAGGAGTTTTCTTCTCTCTTGTTTGAATGATTAAAATAGGAAAAAGTAAAGAAAAAGAAAATAAAGAAATAAAAATTTATAATTTTACAAATTTATCCTTTATAAATAAAGTAAATATATTTAATATAACATTTAATAATGTTATCTAAATAGTATTTAAAAAATAATTTGAAGAAATAAATAGAGGTATGATAGTAAATTACTCATATTTTCTCTCTCTCAAATTAGAAGAACACAAAAGTGAAGGCAAAAAAGGAATATAAGAGTTTGAGGTTACCCATTAATTTTCTTTTCTTTTTTAATCTTGAACTCTCAAACAATGAGATGAACACATTTACTCCTCTCATTTTCTCTTCTTTTTACCTAATTTTAACTCCCAAACAAACCTTAAGTAATTTGTTAGAAGTCAATGGTTCAAACAATCGTATGTAATCCAAATTTTAAGGTTTAACTAGTGGATAAATAGCCCCAAATGTTGAGTGGATATATATGTGAAGAATGTAGTTATATTACAGGAAAGGACACTACATGATCCAACTTGATCTGCCTTTTGTTGCCTTGGAACAAGAAGATTCACAATTTCACTATTCTTTTTGGCCATCACAATCACTACGTGATCATCCAACTTGATCTGCCTTTTGTTGCCTCATTGTTTCATAATAGTGAGTTAGGAAATTTTGAGCCATATAAAAAGAAATTTAAGAAGATATAATTAAATTGAAGTACTAGCAGTACCAATTATACCATGAGCATATACTATTTCTCATTTGAAAATGATGATGTTCTTTCACACAGTTGTACTTTTAGATAACACCCATTATTTTAGGCCCCAAGTCCTGTGACACATAAAGCTGCACAGTGAACAGCTTTAGGGAACCATCTTCATAGAAATAACGCGGTCGCACAAGTCCAAAACATGGAGACAGAATCTCTGCAAGCACAAAGTTAAATCCAAACTCTCGAAAACAAGGTGAAATTTCTATAACCTAACCCACTTGGTCCTTTTCTTAGTTTGATGCAAAAAGCCAGAAGATTTCGGCACCTTCCCCAGGTACTTTCTCCTATATATGGCACCAATAATAGATGAAGATTTATTGGAAGGACACTAAATGAGCCTTCATTTTCTTTCCATTAAATACGACATCATTTCCATGATATGAAAAATTCGATCCAATTATGAAGAAAACACCAATTCTTGCTACCTTTTTCACAGTGGCATTAGTCCTTATGCTGACAAAGAGCTAATAATGTTGTCTTTAATGACTGATCAATGATCAAAAGAAATTTCCCAAATTATATATTACTTCTTTACAATTAACCACTAATAATGGGTTAATAAAGGATTATAGTTTCTCTATGAACCCCAATTGATAATTTCAAATGAACTTAGCAGTTAGCACACTCTTTTTACATTGCATAGGGTGCACGACGAGCATGTGGGTCAACTCTTTGTATATATAGCTAGCTCATAGCTGTTTCGTTTCCATTTCTTTTTTCTCGTTCGTTTCTTTCGTGCTTGGATAAAATTTGCTAGATATAGTTAAAATGCCGTGCGAAGTCAGAAGGTTACCAATTTTTATCTTTGTGAAGGAAAATGGTAATGATGACCAAATTGGTACTTTCCTTTGCCACAGTGTATCTTCCCATGCAACTTCCAGGAAAGAGTGACTTAATTAGACAAGAAATGGCCACACATAATGCTCAGCAAGTAACATCCAACCAAACCATCTTGGCCTTTTCACAAGAAAATCTCTCTCATCTGTGCCTTGGTTGTCACTTTGCCATTTCCGCCCTACCACTACTCCTTCCTAGAACACTCTTCATTTTTCTCTTATTCCCCCATATACTCTATAAATATAACATACCCTCTAGACAATTTTCCCATAGGAAATTAAAACTGTTTCTCATTACTCTTATAGAACATAAAGTTGTGTTCTTTGTTGTTGATATTGATCAGCAATGGCGTCGAAGAATGGGATTGTTTTCGAGGATTATTTTCCGGCAATGGTGGAGAAATTGGGCACGGACGGGTTCATGAAGGAGCTAACTAATGGGTTCAAATTGTTGATGGACAGAGAGAAAGGGGTTATCACGTTTGAGAGCTTGAAGAAGAACTCTGCTTTGCTTGGGTTGCAGGGGATGAGTGATGATGAGATAAGGTGCATGCTAAGAGAAGGTGATTTGGATGGTGATGGAGCTCTTGATGAAATGGAATTTTGCACACTCATGTTTAGGTTGAGCCCTGCCTTGATGACAAACTCTAAGCAACTTTTGGAGGATGCCATTTTTAGTGAACTTTAGGATGTTCTGTTTATGTTCAAAACAATCCTCTTTCCCCCTTAGCACTTCAACATTTTCAGCTCCCTATGTTGTTCTGAGGTATTTCCTTTTTTTGATAGGCATGTTTTGAACCTCGTAATTGCTTATCTCTAGTAGAGAAATTATTGAGTTCATCTTCTTCAACAATGTAGCTTGTTGATTTCCTTCTTTTCCCCTTTTTATCCTTCTTTTTGGATTCTTCTGGTTGTTTCCTGCTTTTGGTGTGAAAGAGAGCACTAATTTCGGTTTAAGACAATTTCAATTATGCAAATGACATCGTGGATGCTTTAAATCGTGTTGACAATTTCAATTTCAAGTTGCTTAAAGTTTTCAAGAGATAGCCCATTAAATACTTCGTCAAAGAAATTACATTCACATGTGTATGAGTATGACTTCCATTAAAACCCCAAAAAAGTTGAGAAGAAAAAGTTGCTTAAAAACAAAGTACATCAATAGATAGTCATTATCAAACAATGGAAGTTAAGGGTGTGTTTGATTCTGTTTTTGTTTTTTTATTTTTAAAAATTATTTTTGAAAACAACTCTCTCTTGTTTTTATTTTCTTATTTTTAAAACAATGTTTTAAAAATAAGTTTTCAAAACATGTAAATAAAAACAATCTTATCAAACAAGTTTTTTTGTTTTATTTTTTAAAAAAACAAAAAATAATTTTTAAAAATTGAAATCAAACAATCCCTAATTTTTGTTTGTTTTATTGTAAAAATTGGACAATTGAAAATTTTGTTCGCAAACATTTTGTTTTAGACATATATTTTGATCTGAATTTGGGTTGAAAATATGTACAGAGGACAGCATGAAATTTGAGAATTCTATCTTCATTTAATCATCTTTACTTCTTTTCATGATTTTTAGCAAATAAGCATACAATAACAAATTTGAGCACTCGTTGCCAACCCTCCCATTTTTAATTCTCCCACTTTTGTCAATATGTGCCAAGCACACTCCTTAAATCTTTTTGTGGCCATTGACTCTATTATTTTCAAAATAGTTAAAGAATAAATTATTCATTTAATTTTTTAAAATAAAAAGGGAAACATATCATGCACCTGAACAATTTGGAAAAAAAAAAAAATAATAGCAAGGGCGAAGATCTAACTTGAGAACACGACAAACAACTAACCAACTGCATGTGAACTAAAGGCTAAGAGGAAACTTCCAACCTTTTTTATATGATATTCAACTCACTGTCTGGTCTACCAGATGAAGAAGCAACTTCCAAAAACAGGTGTCAATAGAACAGAGGAAAACAAAAACAAAATCTTTAACAAGTCTTATCAACTAAATTTACCTCAGTTTCTTAGAAACCTGCATCATCATGTTCATGTCCAAGTGTCATATTAAGTGTGGGTGTGTCACATGGATTTAACTTGGAAACGATTCCTTTCTTTTTCAAGTGATCATGCTATAACTCTTGTTTTGGGACTTGTAGCACAGCAGGTTTCTTCCTTATCTGCTACGCCCTCGTAGATGTCATATGAATGGTTGCTCGAGCTCGAGGTTTATGTATAGTTATTGTTGTGATTAACTTCACATCGAGCGTTTATTAGGTCAACCTGAACTATATAAGCCACCGAATATTGAGTCACAATTTTATTAGTCTTTTTTAAGGCTACAAACGTGGTTTCGCTCTATTACACAACAAGTGCAATGCTCAAGACAAATGAGAGAAAAATACATAACAAGGACTGAACTCTCATATCAAATATCCTAATTCCTATAGAGAAGAAATGCAATGCAATCCCAAAATGATAGAAAAGTATATAGCATGATGGAACCTTTATTTTGCTAAAAGAAATAAATGAGTCTAATAGTTAATTTCATTGACCCGTTCACTTAAACTCAGATCTTCATAACATGAGACACCTTTAATAGCAATAGGGCATATCAACATTTGTTCGGGCATCCTATGAAGATGATACTTAACACTTACACTCAATTCTCCTCTAAAAATTTAGAATAAAGCATTCATAATACCTCAAGAAGAGGACACTCGATACTTAAATGGTTACACCCAATTCTCCTCTAATAATTGAGAAAAGTATGCTCATAACACCTCAAACATGCAAAGGAAGTTAATAAATTCCCTAACCACACCAAATCAACCTACAAGGGGCTGATCAAAGTTCGAACCCAAACATCAGCAGTACTTTTGGATCATTTTAAATGGAGAACTTCTCAAAAGTACAACTATATGACTCTTGTGTGTGCTTAGGCATACCAAGAGGGTTAAGGGGTGAAAAAGGATGCACTTTGGGCCGAGCCTATATGACTCTGACACCCACACATGCCATACCCAATACCCAAACTATAATTGCTTCAGGTGTACTAGCCCAGAAATTCTTGGACTCGCACAAATATTTCACTTTAAAGTACAACTAAGTCAATGGCCAAAAAAAAGTACAACTAAGTTTGTATCTGGCCGAAAAAACAACTAATCTAGTCGTTGACAAAAACCCAATGGGGTTGGCCAAAATATAATGCGTGATCAGTGTATAGTCATAGATTAGGAGTTTACTACTGTCAAAAAGAATTTCTTAGGATTGCTAGAAACTAACTAAACATAGCGGGTCAATTGACCAAAAAAATATATTTTTACAAATTATTTATTAAAATGGGGCATTTTCTAAATTATTTACCAAAATATAACACTCTTGATTATTTTACTCATGAAATGCAGACAAGATGAGTTACACTACTTCAAAGTAACGTGATCTCTTTTTCTACGTGTCTATCAATAATTTAATTAAAATTATCCCAAATCGATAAATAGTTTAAAAAGTGCCTTATTGTAATAAATAGTTTGTAAAAGTATATTTTCTTAATCAATTTGCCAAACAAAGCGTGTGTGATTCTCACACCATTTAATTGCAATTAAATAAAAAAGACAAGTAATTATGTAATGTACTTGATCTGAACTAATT
This sequence comes from Cercis canadensis, assembly GCA_003255065.1. NCBI lineage: Eukaryota > Viridiplantae > Streptophyta > Magnoliopsida > Fabales > Fabaceae > Cercis > Cercis canadensis. Next base: position 277,562 of record QAOA01003220.1, on the reverse strand, counting down.
CATGCCCTGTGGTATAAAATTATGCACGCAATTATGAAGAGCAATAACCCCAGTAATTAAGAAAGAAGACCAGTAATTAACCGAGCAGGAAGAATTAAAAGGATTTTCCTGGCCCCTTATTTTGAGGGAGTGTAGAATGGGAAAAAGATATCAAAATTGAGTTATATATGTAAATAGAATTTGGAGGAGTGGATACAAATTTCAAAGGTTGGAATTTGTGGAACCTCTAAAGTCCAAAGAGAATGCTTTCCACATAAAGATAGAGATATTTAATGCATCAAACTATCCTCGTCGGCTTATTTCAGGTAGAATTAGGAATTTAAGGGCTTCCAGAAGATGCAAGTATGAGAACCTGATTGCGACCATACACTGCATGTGCTATATTATTAATCTGCTAATCAATATATTATCCTTCTTCCGATAAATTTCTTATTTTAAGTTATCTTATCTGGATACAACAAAGTGGTTATAAAAAACAAAATATTAATGTTTTCTATTTAGAAAATTAAGTACGATAGAAGTACTTTGCTTGAAAGGCGTAGGTTTAATTTTCATTGCTAGTAATTTACTTTTGGTAGATAATCTATAAGCTTTTAATGTGAAATGTTCTAATTTTGAAATGAGGTAATCTCTCTTCGCCTAAAATTTTTTGTCCACAAAAAAAATGGTATTTACCCACCTAGTATATATACAAGTATAAAAACAAAATCTAAATCATTAAAAAAAAAAAAACTTTAAGTGAATCTAGTATGAAGTAAGGTAAATTTTAGTTTAGATTATATATGTCATGTGTCCAAGTCTCAATAAAATAAATTAAGTACGTATTTACAACCTAATAAAACAAAGGAAGAAAAGAAAAGATAGTGGATAACTGGATATGACTCAAGGCAGTGTATATATTTTTTATGGGAGTATATTTAGATATATTATATATTTATGCGTAAAATATATAAAAATCTTGTAGTCTATTATTTATTATAATGAATAAATATGTATATTGGTGGTTAGAGATTAGGGGTGCGTCTTGTAGCGGCATCAAAACCATACTCTCCAATATTGTCTTCTACCCCCATGGAGGCTTTGGCATTAGGAGAAGCTTTAGTATTGACAGCTGACTTGGGGTTCTTGGATTTGGTTGTTGATGCTGATTGTCAAGTTGTATGGCACAGCTTGATGGAGGATAGCGTTAAGGAACGGTGGAATCACAGCATACACTTAATTAAATTTTGGTTTTTTTCTAGATTTAATACATGTGATTTTAGACTAGATCAAACTCTGTATTGTGATCCTCTATAAAATGAGTTTATATTATATTGTATAAAAATTGTAAAGTTTGTATAAGTCTAAGACCAAACTTGGTATTGTAATCCTCTGTAAAGTTTGTTTAAATATGATAATGTATACCAACAAGCGTGTAGATCAGCTGGTAAGAGGCTGTTCTAGCTTAACCAAAGGTCTCGAGTTCGAGCCCTTGAGAATACAGCTGCGTCTGTTGGAAGAGTTTTACTGCCCTTGTTATCCTTCCCGGCTCGAAACTAGATTAGTCGGGCGAAGCCCAAACACCGGTGGATAACCAAAAAAAAATATGATAATGTATTACTTTAGGTTATTTCTATGGTTTTATATTTTTTTTTTCCTTTTTGTTATTTCTTCAGTGTTGTTATGAGAAATAAAAGAAAAATGAATTTCTCTAGAAATTATTTCTATGAGAAATTTCGTAAAAAACATGCATGAGATTTTTTTTTTTTTATCATTTTGTCTCACACTTGCTATGAATTCGTGAGAATACCATGCACGTGAGAAATTTTCTCATGGCATGTACATTTTGTGAGAAAATTGGTTTCTCAATAGGTTTTTTTGAAGGTCATTTTTCAGTGAGAAATTCTATAAGAAACACGTTTCTCCTAGAATTTAATTTAGGCATTTTATCACGGAATTGTTCTGTGAGAAAAGCCATGTTTTCTTGTAGTGTTTGAGTGGAAGATCCCTCGGCCTTCATCTATGATGTTTTACTTGAAGATTATTCTTTGCTTTAATAAAGAAAAAAAATTCAGCTGAAAAAATAAAGTTTGAGAGAATTTTTACCATCTTTGTCTTAAGAGTTAAGATATATATCAATCTACGAACACCTCTACAATATATATTGAAGAGAAAAGAACAAGTAGATCAAAGAGTGAAAGAATAAATTAGATCAAATGAGGAATTCTTTATCTGTGAGAGTGAAGCTGGATTGACAATATTTACGTGGTCATTATACATGTGATGGTCGTTTTCGTGGATGATGACAAATACTATTATCAAGAAATATTCAGGTAATTATCCATTATACCATTCAAGCCTAGCTAGCCCACAGGTTAATTTAAGGCACCCCCTGGTCCTTGTGCCGAACCCTAGAGCATAACCAACAGACCATTAGTAATGCAAACTCGAACCTCAACCACAAACGCAATGGCTTCCTCTTTTCCTACGTAGTCTTAAAAGTGGGTTCAAAGCGAGATGAATCGCAGTCATAAAGAGAATAAAGTAAATGAGAAAAACGGTGTTATTTATGTTTCATAGTCCAATAGCCACAAGAATTGACGTCAATGAGTGCAACATGTTTGGTTTCTTTTAGTCTCGTATTGATCACTTCCATTAGAAACACTTTGATTTCATTCCCAATTCAAAGTTGTGTCATCGCCACGATGTTGGAGTTTCTTCTTCTCATAATGAAATTTCATACCATGACTTCAAATTGGTTCCCATACGTTCATTGAATTAATAGCGGTTTCCTTGTATGTAACCAATACCTTTACTTCAGATTTAGCTTGGAGTTTTCTTCTTCTCATAATGAAATTTCATACCATGACTTCAAATTGGTTCCCACACGTTCATTGAATTAATAGCGGTTTCCTTGTATGTTACCAATACCTTTACTTCAGATTTAGCTTGGAGTTTTCTTCTTCTCATAATGAAATTTCATACCATGACTTCAAATTGGTTCCCGCACGTTCATTGAATTAATAGCGGTTTCCTTGTATGTTACCAATACCTTTACATCAAATTTAGCTTGCACCAACTTGTAGGTAATGAGAGTATCCAATTCAAGCTAATTGGAGTTGGTTCACTTGGTAAGGATCGAATTACTTCACTTGTAAGACCTAAGTTTGAATCTTGTGAGCAGTTCCTTTTTAATAGACAATCTATAAATACTATTATAAGTTTCATTGAGACTTGTAGCATGTCTTGGTCTTGAAATAAGGATAGTCTCTCCTAACCCTAAACTTTTGATTACCAAAAAAGAATACCCGATTGAAAGAATTCTAACATTTTTTCATTTTTGTCAATAATAGATAAACACAACTGCTACTTGCATGAACATTTTTTCACTTGACGCTACTTTAGACATGCATCCTTGCATGCAGGAGTTTAATAGAATTACTATAACTTTTAGATTCCACTAAAATCTTAATTTTATAATTCAAATTAATTGAATACTGATAGGTGTGTACCTAAGTGTGTGCAACTAGAGCTTCTCAAACAATAAAGTAATCTGCTACTTAGAATCATGGAAATTTTATTGAATGTTGGTTGAGGTGATTGAATGGACAACAGTTTGGGTAGAAATTATACAAGTCCAAGTTTTTTTTTTTTTTTTATATGCATATATAAGTCCAAGCTAGTGGGCGGAACTAGAACTTTTAAATCAAATGGGCTAAAGTTTAAATGAAATTTTTTTTTTGATAATATTATTTAATTTACCTATTCTTGCTTGTTTCTTGTCTTTTTTGTATCTATTTCTTAAATGGCTTCTTCTTTTCCTACATAGTCTTAAAAGTGGGTTCAATGGGAGATGAATCGCAGTCATAAAGAGAATAAAGTAAATGAGAAAAACGGTGTTATTTATTTCCATAGTCCAATAGCCACAAGAATAGACGTCAATGAGTGCAACATATTTGGTTTCTTTCAGTCTCGTATTGACTTCCATTAGATGTCATCGCCACGGTGTTGGAGTTTTCTTCTTGTCATAATGAAATTTCATAACATGACTTCAAATTGGTTCCCACACGTTCATTGAATTAATAGCGGTTTCCTTGTATGTTACCAATACCTTGACTTTAAATTTATCTTGCACCAACTTGTAGGTAATTAGAGTACTTGATTCACCAATGACATGTGGTCAAGTAGTATTGAGATCGTTCTCATGAGTTATGAATTTTGTATTTGAATTCAAAATCGTAGTCAAAAATACAAAAATAAAATAAAAAAAATACCCGATCCAAAGAATTCTAATGTCTCTTGTCTTTAATTTACTTATTTGTGCTTGTTTCTTATCTTTTTTGTATCTATTTCTTAATTCATGAAATATAGTCACATATACAAAATAAAAGTTAAAAAGTATAGCTAGATGAAAATGTAAATTATAAATATTTGTAAGTATTTTCTCTTACATTAAAAAGAGATAAAGATTATGCGTTGAATGGAAAGGAGAAGGAGGTGCCATTATAACTTAGCTATTTATTATTTTTTAAATTATACTTTAGTTATAACTCTAAAGTAAACATAAAACTCATAAATCTTAACTAGGACCATTTTAACATCATTTGATCACATATAATTTGATGTTTTATTTTATTTTTTTCATATACTGTGCATGGTATTTAATTAGAAAATAGGGTAAGGAAAGATATGTGAAGGAGGGAAACTATGAAAAAGGTAACAAAAGAAGGAACGTATAATGTCATTAGTTCACGTTGTTGTATTTTTTTTTAAGTACCAAAAGAAGGATAAGATTAGGTTAAAAGTATTGGGTTCAGATTCATTGTCAACCAAAAAGAAAGATAATGAACATAAAATAATGTCAGTAAAATTCAAATATTGATATCGGTCTATGTCTGAAATGTATACATCATATGGTCAAAAAGAACGTATACATCATGATTGACAAGGAATGAATTAATCTATATTGTGACAACTTAATTTTCCATCACCACTCCATATTATAATTGAAGTCAAACAATTGTAACCAAAAAAGGAAAAAAGTCAAGTAAAATTTATAATTGATCACTCATGGTTTTTTGTAATTTTAATTTAGCAAGTTACACATAATTAATGAACCATCTAGATCTACTATCACATATTTAAAAATTGTTAAAAATAAATAAAATTGTTTGCAAGCGAAATATATATGTCAATACTTGAATGACGTAACGATAGCGTAGAAGGGATGTGTGCATAAAATACCCAAAAAGGGAAAATATCACAAAGATCTTGTTATATGCCCTAATGAAATGCCATCTGGGAGTCATATCAACCTCTAAAACAAAACCACCTGCCAGTCTTATTCCCAATGAAGCCCACAGATTATACATTATTCATTGAGATCCTGACGCGTGTCTTCTTGGGAGGCTCTGGTCTCCCAAGCTCCTTCACAAAAATCAAAATTGAAAACTGGGGCATCCATTGCCAATTAGGGTTTGTGTCCAGGTGCAGAGGCTATCACGTTCATGAACAAAGAGCCACAGATTGCAGAAGCAGAACCAATTTTGGTAGATTCTTATATGAATAGCTAGGGTCCATGCATTTATTCACATAAGACCCACACGAAATTGTTTTTGTTTTTTGAAGCCGAGCCTCTTAGTCCATGTCAGCATTGAAAATGATTAAATAATTAATGCAATCTGATGTGGCATACTCTGGGTGGCTGCTGAGTGATGATGGCACTTAAATAACTTAACTAATAATCCCACTCCTGAAATTTTCACAGGTTGGCTTTTTTTCCTTTTATTCTTTTTTTTTTCCTGTTTTGTAAGAATGAATATTCCTTAAATACCATGGAGACAGTACAAGGTTCGCTTTTTTTATTTTTGAGGAAAAAGATATATGCATGTGAAAAATATAATATTTTAATCATTATGTTTGGAGATTTTATTGTGTTTGGTAGATGGGGTAAAAAAGATAATATTTAAGAGAGTAATTTTTTTTTTTATGTATATTTGATTGTATAAATGAAAAATAAAATTCTTTTTAATAGAATAACCATTACCTTTCATGTGAGTAGGTTAATATTTATATTTTTATTAATTTCTTTAAATGTTATTTCATTAACTTTTACCTCATTCATCATATCAAACCTAATTGTAAAAAATAAAACTAGAAACATTTTTCAATCACTTTTTTATATCACTTGATACTATTAGTATTTCCAGCAAAGTAAGTTGATCCACCCTTTCAAATTATGACATGTGAACAAACAATATATTCATAAAATGCCGCAACACATGGATCAACATCAACATGTGAAATTCACAAAAACATGTGAAGTTCACATTGTATGACTAAATTAACAATTCTTTAGTAACAAGGATTAGCACAATTGATAAGTTTAAGTTGTGTTAATAAAAAAAAAATCTTTAATTTGAGTCATGCTCATAATTTTTTTGTTGATGGACATTCACTATTTATATTACACCCTGCCTAAAAGTGAAAGTAACCTATCCACCTTCTAATTTTTTCAACCAAAACAAAAAACAATCCTTTTCCTAAACCAGATTACAAGCCATTTTTTTCTTAGACTTGGAAAATTTGGAAGGTGCATGAGTAACATGACCAAAAGTGGATTTTCCCATTATTAAAAGAATAAGAAAACAGGAAAAAGAAATCATCAATGTGTTGAAATCAACAGAGTAACCTACTTGTTTGACTCCAAGTCATTAACAACTATAATTCCCTCTCTCTCTCTCTCTCTCTCTCTGTGCCTCAGCATGACTGGTTCATTTTTTCCACATAGGAGTGAGAAACCCAAATCCCATCAAAGAGATAACGGGGGATAGTTTTTAATACTTGCCACATGCTCTGCACCATTTATTTCTTTGGTTCCCAAATTTACTATATCTAGTACCCTCTACCCTCAGATAAAAAGCAGAAGAGAGGAGTTAGCTCAGAGTATTATGCACTCCAATCCAAACCCATTCAACCCTTGAGATGAAGAAGTGCGAGCTCTGTAATTCCCCTGCAAAATTGTTCTGTGAATCAGATCAAGCTTCTCTCTGCTGGGAATGCGATGCAAGGGTTCACAGTGCAAACTTTCTCGTCACTAAGCATTCCAGAACTCTTCTCTGCCATGCTTGTCAATCGATGACGCCATGGCACGGTTCTGGACCCAAGTTTGTGCCAACAATCTCCGTTTGCAATCATTGCATTACCAACAAAAATGAGAATCATGATGAACACGACGAGGATGACTATGACAGAGATGATGAAACAGACAACGATGATGATGATGGCGGCGAGGATGAAGATGACGAGGAAAATCAAGTGGTTCCATGGGCAATTACGCCGCCGCCACCGGTTCCAAGTTCTTCAAATAGTTCATCTTCTTTCTAACGGTGAAGAAGGAGCATCGAAATAGAGGCTATCTTTGAGAAGCTCTGCTTATTATTATTATTATTTTTTTTTTATATATGTATAATTTTTAGGTAGGTTCTTCATGTCTTGGCTGCTCTTAAGTTTGAAGATTTTCCTTTCAAATAAAACAGAGCAAAGTAGGAAAGCCTTGATAGATTTCCTGAAGATCTTTATGATAATTTGATGACTGATTTAAATTAGAGGTAACTTTCTTTGTAATCCCCCTTTGTTAAAAGTAAAAAAAAAAAAAAAATAGAGAGAGATAGAGAAAAGATCTGTAGAATTCAGTTTTTAGGGTATGTGCTGTAATGATCATGTGCAGGCATTGACATATTTGTGATGTTTAAAAATTCTGAAGTATTACATATTTTTCACGAGCAATAATTTTCTTTATCTCTTTCATGTGCTTTACATAGATAATTATTCAATTCTGTTCAGACTATGTCATTATAAAGATTGCATAGTACTTGAATGCCAAGGTTGTAAAATTTGTTGAAAATGGTATTTTATTTAGATTGAGATACTACTATCAAGACATAATTATGCACCAAATATCAGAAAAGGCAATATTTTGATATGCAAATAAATGAAAATTAGGCCTAGGCTTGAATTCTCTTATTTGATATTAAAAGTTACTATGAAGTTCATGACTGCCTCAGAAAATCCAGGGACCCTACTCTGCAGGAAATGTGAACACCATTTGTTGACCCACTAATATTTATAGCCAAAACCATTAAAATGATACACCACAAGTTTTGATCTTTCCATGCTTGTATAAGGTCTTTTTTCATTAAATGTACAACCTTCCATGTTGAATCATCTAGCTACTTGATGTGAGAAATTCGAATAGTTTTTGGGACCCATTGCTCTTTGTCATCTGAAAATATTATGAATTTCTAAATACTTAAAAAGAGAACACTAGATTTGGCCTGCAATGGCGCGCAATGTTTTTAGTCATACATAGAAAAAAATTAAAAAAAAATAATAATTTAAGGACTCATTTGATCACCTTGTTTTCTTGAAATAGATGCCAACATTATCAAATTACAATGATAAAGCAAGTTAATTTGGACTAATATTGAAACCCAGTTATTAATTCTAGTAGTTTAATCACATTTCATGGATTTAACTTCATTATAATTATGATTTAGAGACATGGCTCTCTTTCCAATCCACAATGTGAAAGCACTCAAATTGAAAACTAGAATTCTCTTGTCTTTGAGTAGAGATTGAGCAATTAATAATTATCTAGTCTATAAACGAGTCTAATATAGTGCCAAGAATCTCCCCCAAATCGATTATCACCTGCTGATAATATTCTAAAACCGACCATCACATAGATTTGTAGGAATATAACAAAATGAAGCAGGCTGTCTGACGCTGTGTCTCGATTGACAAAGGAAACAACCACCTTCTCATGTGAGTCACAAGTATAGAATATGCTTATTAAGTTTAGAACCTAAGAATAAAAAAAGTGAGGTCAAGAAAATCCGACACTTCCACATGCTTTCCATAAAGCAAAATCGAGTATTTAACTTGCAAGTTAAGCATGGATCTTATAGTCCTAAATAAGATTAACTAAATTAATGTCAATTTTTCCGTTGACATTAGAAGGAATCAAGAAAGGAAAGTGGGATTTTAGATTTGCAATGGCCTTGGCCCTTGTGGTGTGAAATTGTTGCTTTGTAAAAAGAAGAAGAAGAAGAAGAAGAAAAGGGTATGAGTGGTTGTAAGTGTATGCTTTTGCTAACATTTTTACCACAAGGGGCACTGAGATTTTTTTGGAGTTACGCTCTGATTTTTTTTTGGATTCTATCTGCACCAAAATTGTAAGTCATTCTGATCTGTCTCTGCCTGTGTGTGTGAGCCACAAATGGATATTAATATTCTTCTTTCTCTATGCTTATAGCCTTTATCTTGAAATGATAGCCACTACACACTCTTTGGTACCCGTAGATGTCAAATGTCTTTTCCTCTCAAATCTGACAGTTAGGTCAACTGCTTTCTATATGTGAGGATGGAACTCTTGGGTGTCTCTATCATATGCTTAGCATTACAGCATTGCTTTCTTGTTAAATACTTACCATTTTAAGCCATAGTGAAGGGAAATAAACTTTGGTTTCTATCTCAGGTAATTTTCTTGCTTAGCTCAAAATAGAGAAACCTCACGTTATCTTATTTGTCTTATTCTCCTTTGATGCTTCCATGTGGGCTTTCCAACAAACCATCAAGGTGGAGAAGTTTAAGAGAAAGTCGTCATCTGCTACACTCACCAACTTGTGTTTTATACAATTGTTCATGTTAGAAATATCTGGCCCTTTTAGGTTTTTTTTATCTCAATACTTACTTATTTTATCCTCGTAAGTTTCAAAATTATTTATTTTAATATTGTAATTATTTTATTTAAAAAAATAAATGTCAACAAGTAGAATTCACTAGATATATTATATGTCATGCGATGTGTCCCTTAAAGACATGTCGTGACATGTCCCACTTATAAAGTCACATCTCATTTTTTGTAGGCGTGATAGAGCCAATTGAATACACCATATGCCATGTGGCATGTTCTCAAAAGACACGCCACATGACATGTGATATTTCTTATGAGTCTCACCTCTTGACATTTATCTTTTAAAAATAAAAAGTTAAAATATTAAGATAACTAATTTTAAAATTACAGCAATAGAATAAATATATTGTCAAAATATAATATTTAAGACAAAAAAAAAATAGGCCCTCTTATCTAGTTAAGCGGTAAATGTAAGAGAAGATTTTACATTCAAAATTTACTCCCTTAAATATTACTCCTTTTACCAAATTTAAGAAGCTCCCCAAGTCAGCACCAATCCCAAGTAGAGCTATACGCATGCTATTACTCACACTATTCCTTGGCTTTTTTCTAATGTAAAAATACAAAAGAAATGATGAATGACAACAAATTCCAATATCAATTCTTATGTGAACATACAAAAGAAAGAAAATACATAAAAATCAAGACCAAAATGCACCATTTTTGACTAACTTCCAGCCGCCCATATTCGTTTTCCATTTTCCATATTTAACAGATTGTTACGCTACCACATCCTGATTCCTGAAAGCCAAACAGCTTAATCCTACCAACAAAACTGATAAAAATTAGTCATACAATAACTAAGACTTTGTGAATAACTCGTAGCTCTAACGCACCTTACTCAATCATAGGAATTAAAGCGATGTGATGCCTTTCCTACTCCTTTCCCATCCACTAAATTCTACTAACCCCTCATTAGTTTAATTTTGGTGTTTTTTTTTTTTTTAATAATGAATCTTTTTTTATTGGCCACTGATTTGAATAATCATCCTTTGGTGTCATATCTGATGCAACTTGGTTCTTATTTGTACTTGCAATAGCCACAAGGCACATGAGAAATATTATCCATACACCATAATTCCTCTCACAATAGATCTGAGCCGTCAAAATGAATTCAAATTTTTTTTTTTATGTGTGTAATCCATAATTATTGTATTGAGGAAATGATGAAGAATGGCCCCTTGGGATTGGGTGTGGTTAGCAAGTCCATTGTAACTATATTCTGGATGCCACTTTTCTTGATTCTTGAAAGAGAATAGGTGTAAATGTTGAGCGTCCTTTTCACGAGACTCGTAACTCAGTGTTGGCATGCCACTTGCCAATTGCCACTTGCCTCATGCTATAGTGATCCAAATTTAAATAAGCGGATTAATGATGAAACCTTTTACTAATTAAGGACAATCCTGGTGCATATGGGTTGAACATGGTTCCTGATTGAGGTTGCATTTAACAGCAACAAGGCCCAATAAGCTGTAGTCTCAAAAGGGAACCAATTATCATGGCCGAATAAAAGAAAGGAACCTATGACTGATAACAGTACAGAACCTATACCTCTGTCACGTTGTACCGGAGTATGACGTTAACTGAAGAACGAATCTACACTTTCTGTTCCCAGTTACAAATAGGGAGAGAAAGAGGAGGAAAGGAAACTACTCACCATCTTCATCCTTTTACAGGAATAGGATTCCAAGTTCAATCTTTGGGCACGTAATGGCTCACTTCTTTTACTTTCTCTTTTCCTTTTCTCCAATTCTAACTCATTTGGGTTTTAGTCAAACAGAACCAAGTTCTCAGATTTTCATAAAACAACACTGATTTAAGAGGTGAGTTTTATCATTAGAGAAAAAGCATTAACTCGTGACATTTAAAGGAACAGGAGTCAGAAATATTGGATTTTTATTTTATTTTTTTTGTTTCCTTCTTTATAATCAAGTAATTTATAAGGTTTAGTTTCAATGAAGAGTTATTTTAGCCATAACCATCCAAGCAGTTGGAGCTCTTCAACAGCATACTGAGAAAATGGCAAAAAAGGAGGGGAAAAAACATTGAGAAATTTGTGTAATATAACAAAAAAACTGAAGCCTGTTATATTGACAAATGAAGCAACAAGAAACATTATCCACAAGCTTCATTATCATCTAGTGCAGTAAATGGTAGAGAATAGACACCATCACTACCAGCTTTCAAGTAAAAGTGATTGCATGCTGAGCATGAGCATCTGGACTCTCGATATCTTCAAACATTTGAGCATATAAACTCATGAAGCCCTGTCAGCATCTGCAAAATGCCATTGCTTTCTTAAGTACCATTTTCATCCACCAGCAAATGAGAAAAGAGGCAAACACAATGATATGAACCTAGAGTTTTAATGGCGTATGTTCCTCTTTTATTAATAGAGGTAGAGCAAGAGATAACATGTTAAAGTAAGCCTCAGAGTGCATGTAACTTAACATGAAAAATCATTGCATATCATATAACTGTATGTTTATAATTGAAGGCTTGTGACATGAGCTCACACGAAAAGAACACAATTCACATGATATAGAAAACAAAGTGCCCCTCCAAATGCTAACGAGTTCTCAAGAGTAATCATTTAAAACACACTCAACCACAGATACTGCCAGCAATGAGCAAGAAAAATCTACCCCAAAGCAATGCTGCTTCCTGATGAAAACAGTCAAAAATTATCATCTAAATTACTAGCATAAATTAGCATGAAGTAAAATTCCAGCCTACAATTAAAATTTTCAGGTCCTGAATTTGACAAATCAGCTTTCTATCAGACACTGTGGTGCTTATATTTTCAACAACCGATTTGTCCAAACACTTGATGATCTGAGAACAACCATCACCATCAAACATCTTATACATGAAGTTTTGGCCTTCAACATTGAGTATGAAAAAACGGTTGATTTTGAAACCTACCATTTAGTTAACTATAGCATAGGCGCTTAAGTACATTGACTCACAGAAGGACTGTACCTTCTGCAATAAGCAAATCAGCCAGGTTAGAGCCTAAAATGTTCAGTCCCACGAAGCTGGGAGCAAGAACCATATGCACAGCCCTTGATTTCTGAATCCCACTCTCTCTAACTCTCTTACACCACACCCGTAACAATTTCCTCTCAGAAACACCAAGCATATTATAGTCAGCAGCACCACATGTTAAAAAGCTGAAACTACCACTAATTAATCAACGGTGAATAACAAAAACAAACTCTTAACAGGATGATAGAAAAGGTCATGTTGACATATAGAAGGAACTTCAAAACTTGCCACACTAATTGAAAAACCACAAACTGCAAATGAAATATTTAAACTGAACTGATGAAATTACTCTTGTTGAACCAGTAAGAATCTAAAATGGGATTCATATTATGCATTCCTGAAACTATCCTAAATAAGGCTTCACTGATTGTCAAAATCCAAAAAGAACAAATAAGATGGAACAGTATCCAATAATTAACCAAAGCTCTATAGTTGCCACTATGCCCTAATTCACTTTCAAGGGGCAGAAACCCTCTTTAACATTTTATGGTTAGCAATTTAGCACATAAGGAAGCTCAAAGGAATTGGAAGTTAGGAAACCCAATAGAGGAAGAAAATGGCGAGAAATGGACAAAATTCAAAAATAGTGCTATATGTACCAGCCCAGGAGAAAGGAATCATGACAGATACTTCAGTACAGCACACTGCTTTACTGCTGTATGTATCTGTGAGAAAAGAAACATCTAATGATTTGCACTAGGATACCTTATCTCCCACCATGCTTTATCCCTCCCTCCTTTTGGTGGTGTGAACTAAATAGAGTGCAATAAAAGTGAAACCATATAACCAGAGAGTTGAGAAGAAGAAATGATTGAAAAAATGCCACAGCAACCATCTCAGCCCCCTGTCATTTCCGGTCCATGCTCCACATGGAAGAAGAAATCAAATTGGAAAACCACAAACATACAAAATTTGTATTTTTGATTAAGCAAGGAACCCAATCCATTAACACTCTGGTTAAACTGGTAGTTACCCCTCCATAGGCCATGATTTTTCAAGCCTTTGGTACTTTATTTCCATAATTGAGCAAAAAGCACAAAAAGGATTTAACCGTGCAGCCCAAAATACTATCAACGCTTGCACAAACTCAACCAAACTTGAATACGCAGCGCTAAACATGAATCCTATTAGAAGTAACACTTCAGGCTCCATATCTCAATGACTCGAAACTGTAATCAAGATACACTACGAATCCTTGTGAAACAAGCTTTTGTATACACTTAAAATTTCCATCCATATAATTACAACAGTCAAAAGCCAAGGAAAAAGGCAACAAAACCAATAAACAAAATCAAAAGCCAATGCCAATTACGATCATGTAACCATGAACATAAAAATTTAAAGAAGAATAAAACTTTATAACCCACCACTTTGTTACTCCACTGCATCATGGTACTCCTGTTCATCCTCCTCCACCACCAGAGGGCACGTCAATTCCACTTTGTTCTTCTTACCCTCTTCCTTGTCATCAGCATTGGAATCAGAATCGCCATCTTTCTCATCAGGAAACCTCACAACAACCACAGGGCACACACAATGATGAACACAATAATCACTCACACTCCCTAATCTCCCTTCGGTGTTTCCCCTCGAGGCGCCAATCCCTCTGCTACCCATGATCATCGTGCTCAATCCAAGCCTCTCCACCTCCAAACAAAGCCTTTCCTTCATGTCATGATCCTTCACAATATGGATTTTAAAGGGAATTTGAGCCTCCACCAAAGGTTGAGCTAGATTATTGGTCTTTGTGGAAGTCAAGGAATCGAAATCGTCTTCAAGCTTCTGCTGCTGCAACTGTTGGTCAACCTGGCCGATCTCCGCCTCATGGAGGGAAAGGTCAATGGCACCCCAATCAGCACCGTAGAGGACGCTCGTGGGTCGCACATGGATGAGGATCACGGCGTCACCGGGGCGGAGATAATTCTGAACGGCCCATTTGACGGCGAAGGCGCTTTCGTCGCTAAGATCGACGGCGATGCCAATTTTGCGTTGGGCGCCGGCGGTTGGGGTGGACGCGGCGGAAAGCCGGAATCTTGGGGATGAAGTAGGGACTACAACCGCCGTCGCTTTCCGTTCGGATTCGGGTGGTCTCGTCGGGGAGGTCATGGGTTATGACTTATGGGTCAGGGAAACGGGTGCGGGTTGAAGAGGTTGGGGGAATCAGAGTGAGACAGAGGAAGGGAGGAATTTGAGGGGTCGAATCGAATGTTGGTGTTACTGCGTTAGGGGTGGAGAGAATAGAAAGGAAAGAGTCGCTGTCTAGTGTTGACAGACAAGGAGAGGATAGACACACGTTGAAAACTGTGTGAGAACAGTCGGGGAAAGCTTGTCTTTTTACTAGCTTTTATCCAAACGATCTACGAGGAATTTTGTGTGTGTGTCTTTTTCTAATTATTCTCAAGTTTTAAGGAGGTTTTTTCTGTACCTTCTGAGTTTATTATTTAATTTTTATGTGCGAAATGTATATATTCAAAGTTATTATATATTTAAAATAACATCCTCTCTTACTTTTATAGAGGTATACTATGCTTTAGAATTGTCCAAGTTTTAATACTTATTTAGAGAAAATATTAAAAAGTTTTGAAAAATATGTATGTGCTTTCCAAGTATATATCTCAAGTTTTATATAAAATAATTATCAATACTATGTAGTTATTTTATTTATTTATGTAATTATTTTATTTATATTTAACATAATTATTACATTATTATATATATAAATATAATAATTATATAATATTAAAAATATTTTATTATTTTATTTGGTGTGACAAGTACTGTTCAAATATTTTTAATTATTTATTTTAAGTATTAAAATTTGAGAATAATTTTTTTCAATTTTGTTATCACAAAATAATACGTGGAAATGGCACGTGTAAATAATACTAGTGTAATGACACGGAGCTTGTGGAGCCCAAAACTTGTTCTTCATTCATAGTTGTTCACAAAGCACACGGTCCTTTCATGTGGTATCACATCAATTTCGCGGCTAAGGGCAAGACTGATCGAACTCCAAGACTCTATTTTGCTGACCTAAAACCGTGGGCGCCTTCAAGGATACCATTCGTCTGTAGATGTTATATCATGGACCCCAATGTGGACCCCGAAAGTAAGTAGGTTTGTTTGTTCATTAATAATTACATTTACATAGTGCTTTAGTAATTAATTAATAACTACATGTTTTATGTTTCAGATGTTTTAGTAGTTAATTAATTAAAGTTTAAATGTATTATAAATTTTTATAGTTTAGACGAATTTTAAATCAGATTCTTATAATTTTTTTTTATCCTTATAATTTAAATTCTTTTTAATTAGGTTTTTTCTATCACCATTGGTTATAGCTCTGTCAGTTTAGTGCTGACACGGCAAATGACTTGCCTATGTGACAATACAAAAAACCTAAGATGCACCGAAACACCATTTTTGGCCACGTACCCGTTTTAAGGGCGGAAGTAAAACGCGAAATGTGTCTCCTTCTCATGAAACGCGAAAAATTAGTTTTTATTTTTTTTATTTTTTCTATTTCGAAACTTTCTGTTTCANAAAAAAAAAAAAACACACACACACACACACACCAAAATGCACAGTTAGGAAGGCGGTTACTGGAATGACGTCATTTTGAGGAGGCCGAATTTCCACTTAAGTAGAACGACGCCGTTTCGCTTGGGAGGTAAATATAAACCTCCCGAAACGGTGCCGTTTTTGCTTCAGCCCTTTTGAGTTATAAGGTCCATCTACATGGGTTGAACAAAAGTTAGGTTTTTTGTTGGACATCTACATTTTATGACCACTTTTAATATTATTAAGAGTTGAATTTTAATTGATGATTTATATTTTGAGTTAATATATATTAGTTGTTAACTTGTTATTTATTTGTTAATAATTAATGGTTGATAAATTTAATATTTAGAGAATTTTAAGATTTTTTATTCTATATATATGTGTGTGTGTGATGTCGTACCCGTACCTGTGCAACATAACAAAAAATTAATGTAGCGCTAAAATGGTACAAAAATTGACATATAATCAATTTTTTTATGCACTTTTTTAAGCCAAAATTTGATGAAATGACGATTTTTGTNTGACGATTTTTGTGCCACTTTGGCGCCACGTCCACTTCTTTTATTGTCACATAAATAAATTGTTTGCTAGGTTGCACCGAAACGTGAGTTTTGGGACCGTACCCGTTTCGGGTACGTTTCCGAAATGCGAAACTCGTCTCCATTGCCGAAACGCCGACTTTTCCTTTTTTTTTTTTTTTGCATTTTGAAATTCGCTGCCATTGATTGATGATCTCGAATTTAAGTTTGGTTTCATCCATGACTTCATGTTTTGCCAAGCTCTGTTGCTGTTTTATGGGAGAAAATTTCTTCTGGGACGCAGCTTCTTCATCAGAGAAGTAGAGAAACAGAAACAGAGGAGGGAGGGAGGGAAGGAAGGGGTGGGGGTGGGAGGGCAGGGGCAGGGGCTGGGGCTGAGAGGGAGGGAAGGAGGGGTGCGGGAGGTTGCAGGGGCAGGGCTGAGAGAGAGGGGAGGGGGAGGGGAGGGGCAAACCGGTTATGTTTTTTTTCAAAAATTGTTTTAGTTTTGATTTTATTTTTTTATTTTAAATAGAGTATGTGTGAATTTTTTTTTTATATATGGATATAATTATATAAATTATATATATATATATATATATATGATGTAGCGTACCCACGACGTACCCGTACCCCTATTTTTTGAAAAATGCCGTATCGGCGTTTCAAAACCCGTACCCGTACCCGTACCGGTGCAACATAGGTTATTTGTTATATCAATACTAAATTGATGGAGTTATAATTGAGAGATGACGGTAAAGACCCAATTAAAAAAAAAATTAAACTATAAGAACGCTAAAAAAAGAAAAAAAAATTATAAAAATCTGATTCAAAATTTATCTAAATTATAGGGATTTGTAGTACATTTAAACCATTAATTAATTATTACATGTTTCATGTATGTTGCTTAAGTCTCTTTTGAATGTCCTTTTCGTGACCCATTTGCTGACCAATGCTTCATCCCGTTAGTATTTAACTGATGATGCTATATGTGTTGGATAGTTATGGCTTGACTACAATTTTGAATTCGAAACTCACAACTGATGATGCTATATGTGTTGGATAGTTACGTCTTGACTACGATTTTGAATTCGAAACTCACAACTGATGATGCTATATGTGTTGGATAGTTACCGTTTGACTACGATTTTGAATTCGAAACTCACAAACTTAAAGACAACTTTAGTACCAACAACAACAGAGACTACCATATAATCTGAAAGAGAAGTGATCAATTCAATAGTATTTATGCATCCAAGAAATTATCAAGTATGCATTAAACCTTTACATAAGCAGTACAATTCTCCATTGTTAAGTCAACAAAATGCATTCACATGGCTTAAATGCTTGCATCACAGAAATTCTCTAACATTTTATTTGTATATGAAGTTCAATTTCTGAAGTTGCAAGCATGGCAAACTTGAGAACCATAACAAGTTTTCATTTTCAACAGATAATAACAAAACAAAGACTTAACAAGCATTGTAAGATGACAAAGAGCAGTAATTGTAGCAATACAAAATGCACATTGCAGTAGCACCCTTCCACTCACGACCTATTGCAACAAGTGATTTTCAGAAAGCAACTGTAACTAAATCAAACAAGAATCTTGCATAAATTGAAAGAGAATATCAATTTCAAAGGTAATATATCATGTTTTACATTATACATTGAATCTTGCATAAACGATATGTTAAAAACATAAAATTGTTGTAAATATGGAATTTTTTTTTATGAGCCTCTTATATGTTTTATGACTATTAATCAAACGCTTGAAAACACTACGTAAAATATAAAAATAATCTTAATTTCAAAGATAATATATCATGTTTTACACTACACATTATATTTTGGTTAAATGATATATAAAAAGGATAAAAATTTTGTAAATCAAAAGTTTTATTAATTTTTAAATTTTATAATAATATCTATATTTTTGTGATGTCATTTTTTTTATTATCATTTACTAATTTACGCACAAGATGAATTTTACCTAAACCAAAAATTATTAGAGTCTAATGGAGTGGCTGATGTGTCATCTTACATGGACACAAATGCACAGGCAATATACAATGAAACATAACCAAAAAAAAAAAGCCCACCTCACCATAAAACGAAGTCGTTTATATTGGAAATTCTGACAAAGGATGCTTATTATGAATTTTATTTTATTTTTGTGGCCCAGCCCATAGAAACGACGTCATTTGGTTTTTGATGAATCGAAGATGGATCCAGAAGCGGGGTTGTGGGATTGAAATCGGAAGAAGCGCTGGTACTTTCTTTTCCGATCTGGGTTTCGGATTTCTTCTTTCCCCATCTTTCTCATCGTATTTAATCTCTACGGTTTAAGGTCCTCTGCTCCCATCCATTGATTGTTACCAAACCACCTCTCGTCTTCCCTAAATTTTTTCCAGAATAAGGATAAGAGATGCCTCAGAGGCACTCGAAGAACAATAACGACCTTGCCTTCTTCACCTATGATGAAAAACGGAAGCTTGGGTATGGGACCCAGAAGGAGAGGCTCGGCAGGGACTCGATTAAGCCCTTTGATGCTTGCTCCCTCTGCTTGAAACCCTTCATCGACCCTATGAGTTGCCAGAAAGGACATGTCTTTTGTAAAGAGTGCATTCTGGAGTGCTTGTTGGCTCAGAAGAAAGACATTCAAAGGTTAAAATCTATAGCTTTCTCTTATAGAAGTGTTTATTGGTCTCATACCATACTTCAATCGTCAAATTCTTTTGCTTTTATGCTGAATTTCGATTAGTCCTGTTCATTTGAATGTTGATTTTGGTTTAGTATTGAAAAACATAGGACTATAGCGTTAGAAATTTGAATCTTTATTCTCTATTGTTTTACTTTATTGAAGTGGAAATTTAACCTCGGCTAAGTTGGGTAAAGTTGTTTCATTCCAGTGAAGCCATCAGAACTTGGATTTGGGTTTGTTTTGGTTCACGGAAATACTTGGGGGATGGACTAGCCTCAATCTTGGCTTGCTAAGCTTTATATACTATCAACATACTTGCAAATATTTTTCTACAATTATTCCGTATTGGGTTTGAAATTCTGTAGTTGAAATTCCGAATAACTAGATATGACATATAGTAGTCCATTCAAGGTCAATAGGCATACTGCTCAGACAATCCAATATTCTCTAACTGTACACTATGGTTTTGTGCTCATGGGTAGACCTTTGCTGCTTGCTAACGAGTGTTTTAGGATGTCAAAGAAAATTGGGAACAAAGGATTATGAAGTGAATTATGTTGGTCATTCGTAATTATCTTTGTTGAGATGAGGGTGGGATTGGTGCAGCTTTGTTGATGAAAAGATGGATCTGCAAAGTTGGGAGTGTCTCCTCATTGTAAATATGGCATGTTTATTTATAGATCAATGACTGGAGGATGGTAGAGGTCTGGTTTTGGCTCTTTCATCACATAAAGGTTCTGTATGGTTTTGCTGGTATTGGGGCAGCATTCATGGAAAACCCTCTACATCTGCCTGTAGGAGAAGTGGCAGACATGCAAAGAATGGAGAAGCCTATTCTAGAAAATTAGTATCTTTTGTCTAAATCAATCAACTTGACTACCTTATGTGGTCATCTCAATGGATGCTGGCTTCAGACTGCTGTCTTATTTAAAAGGATGTATGCATAGAAGAGTTGAATCTGGAAACAATGCTCTTGGGTTTATTTCATGTTAAAGAATGTGGTTATGATTCTTTCAAGTACTCAGGTTGGGTTTGAAGTGTACTAGTACAAATATTTTTCAATGCTTAGGTTAGTTGAACTATATATCTAAGTCATTCTTTTTGAATTATTGAAATTCTTGTTGAGAAGTTGAGTTGAATTTGATCTGTAGCAAGTGGGTAACCAGTATGGGGAGGATAGTCTTCTAAGCATGACATTAGGTCCCTTTCTCGTCTCAATCTAGCATTATGTTGAAATTTGTCCGGAGTGAGTGATTTTACTGGGATGCTAAGTTACTCTTGAAGTACAAGTGTCTTGAAGCCCCATACTATTAATTTTAATTTTGTTGTTGCAGATGAATGTTTATCATGACTCTGCCCTGTTCAATGTACTTATGCAGTTTAATGCTTGGAAACATATCTGCAATCAACAAGTTTGATTTGCCTAGATTGGTAGAATTCTGGTCGGCCATCATTAACACTTTTCCGTGAAATTTTTGTGTGGCATGCCATGCTTTAACTTAACTTTCCTTTGTCATTAATGTTGACATGATACTTAGTGTAGTTTTCTTGATATCTTTTCTTTAGAACCACAGGGGTTTTGGAGGTTGCAGATGAAGTATCATGTACAAATTGATCTTCTATCTACCACTGCTAGAAATATTGTAATTTTCCATATAACAAGCAAAATGGAATTGTCAACTTTATCAATCACTCAGAGAGCTTTTGAAATATAATTGTCTTTGGTTTATATTGATAGAACATGCTATTTTTACTTTTTCCTTCTGTGGATGACAAGCACTATTATGTTGTCAATTATCAATACTGTAATTATGACACTAATTTATTTACAAATCAGGAAGCTTGCTGCCCATGCTGCTCATCAGAAGCAAGGAAAAGAAGAGGAAGAAGAGAGATTGATGTTGCAAAAGGCTAAAGAACTTGATGCATTTGATCAACAAAATCATAGTGCTGTGCCGCAATACAGTGATAGAAATTTTAGTCGTGATAAGAATGGTTTTCATGGGGCAAATAGTGTGAAGGTCACTTCTTATGAAGAGGAAGCCCTTCGGACAATGAAGGCATTTTGGCTGCCTTCTGCTACGCCAGATGCTCCTGCTAAAGTAGATGCACCTTCTACCTGTACTATCTGTCCCGAAGGGAATGAGAAACTGAAGTTAAAGACACTTTTCCCTGTCCACTTCACCGAAGATACTAGTGAGAAGAAGAAATCATCTCTTGACAGGACCTATATCTGTCCTAGCTGCAAGGTAACTCTCACCAACACAATGTCGCTTTTGGCGCTTAGTTCGTGTGGGCATGTCTTCTGCAAGAAATGTGCTGATAGATTTATGGCAGTTGATAAAGTTTGCCTTGTTTGCAACAAGCCATGTAAGGAGAGGAATTTGGTGAAGTTGGAAAAAGGAGGGACAGGTTTTACTGCTCACGGAGATCATCTTGAAGCCAGAGACTTCAAGCATTTGGGAAGTGGTAGTGGATTGGGGCTGGTTAGACCTGCAACGAAGACTTGAATCCTCATCTTAGAAGAAGGGAAATCCGCGTAACTTCTCTTGATGATGAACACTCACCGTTGCCTGTGACTGCCAATTGGTTCCTTTACTTTATGCTTCTTATTTTTAGTTTTCAATTGCTGTTACCCATTGTGAACTTCGAGAAGTCAACTTGTTCCACCAATGAATGGTGCATGGAAATGTAATACACTTGATGATCCGATCTTAGCTGTATTCTAATTATCATGTGATGGGGTTGGGGTGGGGGCCAATTAGCAACACTGCGGATAAGTTGGTGAGATGTTATAATTTTTATTCTTTATTAGCTTTGGTTAATCATTAATCAATAGTAGACAGCTTACAAAACTTTGACTGATAATTTAATTTCTTTTCTTTTTCCATTTTTAATGTCAGTTATAATTAGTTTTACTTAATTACAGTTAGTATTATTATCGACCCTCAATAATCACGTGATAATATACCTACCATTTTGGATTTTACATTTATATGCATAACCTCAAGTCCCAGTTGAATAACTTTATACACGTGGGTTGCTTCTGCTTGAGAAAAGGAAAGACCTTTGTTGGAAATGACACTATACTCTTATCTAGGAAGAAAAAGACTGGTAGAAGAGAAACGAAGAAATAGAATAAAAGGGAAAATCTGTTTTGCCACTTTGCCAGCAAAGGTACATTCAGCTTGGGACCATGGTTTTTGTATGGTCACCAAAAATACCAAATAGGCAACTACATTATACACCTCTCAAGTTGGCTTGGTTTGGTGGGCAGTGGCCCCTCATGGCACGGTGTTCTTAACCCATATCCATAGTTCACTAATTTTGTCTCTAATTCCTTTCTTCCCCATAAGATAAGAAGGAAGCCAAAGATTCCTACTTTTTTAAACCAAACCTAACAATGGTTCAATTGTTTTCACAAAGAATGAGACCAAAAATTTATACAGAAAATATGAGTTATGTCTAAGTTAATAAAAATGTCTTAGGATTATTCTGTTTAAAATATGTTGTAATAAAATTATTTGCAGGGTCAGCCGACATAATATTGTGCAATATCTTTGAGCAATAAAATACTAGTGTCACTTTCTGATTATGTTGTATCCATTTAGTTTAATACAAGATTTCAACTTTAAAAGGAGCTTTAATCAGATTCTATATCAATCAAAACCATTAGAGCCATATCCCGCATACGCAACTCGAAAGTAAATTTGGCTTTTACATTCAAACCATTTCATTTTGTCGGGCATTTCAGAAAGGTTTCTTTCTAATTTCAACCCTCATTTTCTCACCAAATTAGAGAAAAAGAACAAGAGACAATGGCGTAGAAGAGCTGTTATTTTTGGTCGGTAGTTTGGTATGTTAGATATTTCTGTTCTCAATTTCTCAACAGTGAGAAAATGATTATGTTTATAAATAGGTTATCTACAAAGATTACTAGTAGACCGTTAATTTCGTATTTAGTGGAAGAAAATCTCGCTATATTCTTTTTCCACGTGGCAACAGCTGTACCGTCTATAATGGGACATCTTTGGGTCCCACACTCCATTATTACCCGCCAACCCACCCAGGTATCGTTATCTCCGAATGGCGTCCTACTCATTCATTCATTCATAGAGAACCCGCAACAAATATATCGATATCCTCTTTAAGTAAGGGAAACCCATAAAGCAAACCCCAAACCCAAAACAAAAATGCATTAAAAAACTGAAATCTTTTATTTGGTTGCAACAGAAAGGTTGGATCTTTGGCGGCAATAAATTGGGGGAAGAGAAGGTTTACAGCGAAAAGGCCTGAGCTTTTTGTTGGGTTGAGGAAAAGGAAAGGGAAAGTGAAGAGCTTTGGCAATGGGGGATTTGGAGAAGCAAGAGAGGGTGCTAGAGGAGAGAAAAGATGGGGAAGAGAAGGAGGGGTTGTTGGAGGGTGTGGCGGTTCTGGATTTTGACATGCTGTGCTCCACTGTGGCGTTGCAGACACAGGGGAAATGGAGGAAGCTGGGGGATGAAGAAGAGGGAGTGGAATTTGGTGGGGTGTTGAGGATGTGGGAAGGTGAACTTCTAGATTGCTTTGATGACCGTCGAGTTGCTCTTGAATCCACTTGGTATGTCTGTTTTTTCTTTATTTTCTGTTGAAGTTTTGGAATTGTTCATCTTGTTCTTGAGATTCTGTGGAAACTGTTCGTTTTGAGGGATTTAGTTGTTGAGAGAAGCTTAACTACAGGAAATAGAATGAAAAAAATTTGAGCTTTTCTTCTATTTTTTCTTTTTCGTCCATCATTTTCCGATGGACAAATCTTTGTTAGGCAGATTCAGCTTGGGGAGAAGAACAAGAAACTCTTGCTTGTGAGATACCCATTTGTCATTAGATTCTGATGTAAAGTTTAGGATGTACAGTAATGGGTTTCTGTTCAATTTTCCATTCATAACTTTCAGTTTTCACGTCTCAAATTATAGAACCTCAGAAGGGAATATACTTTCAGTTGTACAGGAAAGATGCATGGCATATAGGCTTACTTCCCCTATTTATTTTCAGTTACTGTCCTGGAAATATCTAATTGGGTTTCAACAGATAAAGTTGATTCATTTTAACTTGTTTCCTAAATCACACACAATTTGGGTTTCTACTCCACCCAGATTCCATGAACGTCCTTCTGGCCAATAGAAGACTAAAACAGCAGACACAGAAGGGGGAAAAA
>QAOA01003220.1:232541-252756 GCA_003255065.1 Cercis canadensis | reverse complement strand
GGGGGGGGGGGGATAGGGAGAGCGAGAGCAAGACAGTGGAAGAGTGAGTGAGCTGGGATTTTGCTGACATAAATAAGGAGCCGGATGACTGTGAATAACAGCTCATTTGTTGTTGCAGTTGTCCCTGCTACCGATTTGGGAAGAACATGAAGAGAGCTGGTTTTGGTCCTTGCTACGTTCAGGTAAACATAAATTGCTTGGAAATTCAAAGAGCATCTATGTTGTTACAAAGCGTTAAAACTTTTAACAAAATGAATTCATGTTAGAATTAGTAATTTCCTATATTTATCTGTTCCTTTTCTTTCTTTTCATTTTCTTTTTTGGATCATACGTCTCTCTAAACATTGAATTTCTTGTTTTATTTTGCAGACAGTAGTTTATTTCCTTCTTGCTATCGCTACCTTTCTCAACTTTATTGCCTTCGTTGTCACAAGGCGGCACTGCTTTCTATACATGGCAGTTGCCTTTGCCATTACTATTGGAGCATATTTAGGATTCTTCCGAACGCGTATTAAAAAGAAATTCAACATTAAGGTTGGTATTTTGTTTATAATTGGACATTATTCCTTTCATATGTCAGATGGGTATCAATTGAAGTAAATTGACGTTTCCTTCTCTAATTTTGTCTTATTTTCTATGTTCATAAATACAATTACAGATGCTATTGCGTAATACTTCCCTAAAATATTTGTATTGATATTTGATTACTAGTGAAGGAAAAAACTAAAAAAATAGTGGAGCATTAATGATGGTTGGGGTGTAAGTATGGCAATTCTTACTGATGGGGTGGGGAGTAGATGTATAGAAAGGTGCTTATCTTTTTGTTCATGGAAATGGAACTGGTAGTATAAATTTACAATTTTGAACACTTCCAAAAATGTAGGGTCTGTAACTTCTTATATTTACAGGTGTATTGAAATTGTATATAATTTCCAACATTGTATATTAACTTTATGACACTCAAAGTTATGAAAAACCTTGCAGGTTTGCTGCCTTGAGTTTAGTTCTATGAAAAACCTGCTTATCATATACAATTACGCCAAACTAACTATACATCAGTTAAAACAATTATGTCTTCATTGTTTTCATCTTTTACTTTCATTTATTTAAACAACTATGATGTAGGATGCAGCAAATTTTATTGCACATGTTTATATGCATGCATGTCGGTTGGGGTAAGACTTGTTCATACTGATATTTTGTGGCATGTGACTTTCTAATCTACAACTTGTCATCTATGCTGGCTAACTTTGAACTGATTTTTGCTGCTTTCATATATCTAATGCTCTTTTTATCTGTACCTTTGTCAGGGTAGCGATAGTTCCATGGACGATTGTATCTACCATTTTATCTGTCCTTGCTGTACATTGTGTCAGGTAATCTTCAAACTCCCTTCTCTTTAATGGTTATATTTGATTTAATCTACCGCAGTCTAAGAAAATGCTATGGATCTTGGAATCTCTTTCAAATTAGTGATGCCTATAACTGAAACGGGGCATTTGTAAAATTGTTGTCAATCCTAACATTGATTATCCGACTGTTTAATATGATGCAGGAATCTAGAACATTGGAGATGAACAATGTTCAAGATGGCACTTGGCATGGTCGGGGTGACACGATATGCATAGGTGGCTTTAGTGAAGGCACCAAAGCACTCTTTGACTTGAATCCACCTCCAATTGTCTCCATCAAGTCTACTGATGAAAGCGGGATCCAAAAAAGTACTGATGCAAGCAATCAATGTTGAATTCAAGGAAGAAAGGAAGTTTCAAAATAATGGTTCTCCATCTGAATTCAGTTCCAAGTTTCTGCCAAAAATACTTTCACTCTGAGTTCCCATGGAAATTTCTTGCCCAAGAGATGAATTGCAATGACAAGTTGCATCACAGACGGTTGCAGGCATCGGAAAACAAATGGTATTTGCTGTTTAGCTCTGGGATTGCTTTCCCTTTTGGATGGAGAACAATGTTATATATCAAATTATCCTATGAGGGAGATGTTAGTTTTTCTGTGTATAAAGGGATTGTCTTTTTCAACTAACGGGGTTTAATTTTTACCAACCCCTGAAGGCCTTTATAGGTTTTTTTTCTTTTTTTTAGTTTTAATGGTAAGAGTATCCTCGTATCAGCTTTCTCGCACCAAGACTAAGTCCCTCTCCAAGCAATCTTAAGGGTGCACCCCTACATTGGGCTGGTGCATTCAAGGTAAAAATTCCCCTAATTGTTGGTCTTTGGATTTGAACTTTAGCAAATTTGAATGAACTTATTGCATTCTTACCTTCAAGCTTAAAAACTCTTAGGGTTGAAGGCCTTTATAGTTTGACCAGTATTATGGTGGTAGAAATCTCCATTTTCATTGTTGTATCTTTGTTAAGAGGATTGAATATAACTAATTTATGCACTTGAACGGCCTCTTTCATACTGAATATGGGTTGTGGAAACGCTTTCATGTAAAAAGTTCTTTATTGAGTAAACTTATATTTGTGTTCTTAAAAGATTTAATATTTAACAAAATAATCTTTGAAGGAACTGATATGCGTAACAAAATAGTCATTGAAAGATTTAATTTAACAAAGATTGAACGATTTTGTTACGCATATCAATTCTTTCGATGACTATTTTGTAGTTAGTATTCTTTTAATGATTATTTTGTTAAATTTTGAATCTTTCAAGGATGTAAATATTGGTTTACCTTTCTTTATTCCAATCAAGTGTTCTTTGTTTTCTAATTATCAGTTTAGCGTTTGTTGTGACTTGTGATCAATCCTAGTGAAGCAAGAAAATCGTGTAACTTGTGTTGTGGCACACATCAAAACTGGGCCTTTTAGCTCCCAAGAGTAAAAGAACATTTTGAGTCGTCACGTATGCTCAAGAGAGATTGATATCTTAAAATTAATGAATTTTTTTCTTGTAATGATTTTGCCGCAGTGGTTCACACTTCAGTTCACATAGGTATTTTACCTCCACGCCTTGTATTCTATCCAATATATAATTGTGGCCCAGCCAGACAAATCCTCTTAGCCCAAACAAACATGATCCAGATTGATTAGATAATATTAATGCAGGGCTAGGCCTGTCCAAAATATAGAAACACTTTTCCAAAAACAAAAAAAAAACAGTAATTAACTTCAAATAATTAAAATGAGGGACTCAATTAGTATGTATACTTGTACTATTTTTAAACCTAACCAATGATTTACTTTCTTCAAAAGCATACTTAATAAAAATGAAATAATGAGAAGAACAAAAGAGGAGAAGTGAAAATTGGTAATGTATTAATTTAAATTTTTCAAGACTTGCTAGACTTTTTTGTGGATGTGTACAGATTCGTATGTCTACTTTTGGACAGTATGAAATGGAAGCACGCTGGGTTGAATTTAGACATTGATTATGAAAGTTGGCCTTGACTTGGGTGTTAATTGCATTTTTTTAATAAAACGAAACCTATAGATTAAGTAGACTTTTTTTTTTTTTTTTTNTTTGTTTTTCACGAGATAGTCCCTACACTTTTTGTGTGAGACTAATTCTCATTGAGTGCATACCCTAGCCACTAATACTTTCAATGAGATTAGACTCTTGACATTATCTTAAGTTTCAACTCCACATAAAACTCAGTTTGTCAACTGAGTTATACCTTGTGATTGATTAAGTAGATATTTAATAAGTTCATTTCTATCTTTTATTGAAATCTTCCAAATGTCACATTCCATTTGATTAAATTTTGTAAGTTAACTTTCAATAATCACAAATTAAAAACTCCAAATTAAGTTATAATAATCCTAAATTAAGAGACTTAAGTTGCTAAATATGATATAGTTGACACAAAATCTAAACTATGTGTCCATTGAAATTTCCATAAAACTAATGGACACAACAAGTAAATAACAATTTTTTTTTTTGAAAAAAGCAAATAACAAGTTTTTTTTTTAGTTTTCCGTGGTTCTCACACTTTTTGTGTGAAATTAATCTCCGCTTGAGCTTTGGCATGCCCTCACCACCAAGTTCAAATTCTTCATATTGCTTTAGGATTCACCTTCACATGAACACAATTTATCAATTGAGCCACATTATAACAAGTCTTTATTTAAATTTAGGAGATTTTTTTAGATACTTTTGATATTTATGTAATATGTCATATTATATGAAAATAGTTAATGTATGAATGACATGTGTAGGCAACTGTTTTAAGTTTGTTTGAAAAAATAAAATAAATTATATTTATATTCAATAAAATATAAAAATTACATATGTTTGTTATGTTAATGTAGTATGACATATTCATGTGATACCATAAAATGGTTGTTAAATTTATTGTGCATATACAGCCCAACACTGCTGACCATAGCCAATGGACGTCATAGACTAACTCATCCCAAAGCAGACAACAATATAATTCACAAATTATTGTTATTACTTATAATTAATTAATCTACATCCTGCGCCCTCGTAAGGTGTTTTGTTTGATACCGCATTTTGGTTAGACTTGCGCTATATCTTTTATTTAATGTACACATGGTTTTCAGACTTTCAATTTGCCAATATGAAACGAGGAAAAAAGACATTATATATTAAGGGAAAATAAAATATTTCATAACAATAATTTAATCCAAAGTTGGCTGACCCAGTTTTAACATATCTGCATTTTCTTTGAAACTCTTTTTAACTACAGAAAACTCAGAAATTTCAGAGGCGTATATAGATAGAGAGAGTTGTTATGGGAATCTAACTTGAAAATTGTAGGCTATAGGATAGATGTGAAAGGGATGAGAATGGCCTCCAAAAGAGAGGAAAGAGAATTAAAGAAAGGTCCATGGAGCCCTGAAGAAGATGAGAAATTAGTAGGTTACATTAAGAGATACGGCATTTGGAATTGGAGTCAGATGCCAGAACCTGCTGGTGAGTAATCTGGTTACCCTTTTCTCTATATGTTAAGCCTTTTCTGTGATAATATTGCTTATTGTTTGTGATGTATATATAGGGTTGGCAAGGTCAGGGAAGAGCTGCAGACTTCGTTGGATGAATTACCTAAGGCCAAATATTAAGCGAGGAAACTTCAGCAAAGAAGAGAACGAAACCATTCTTAATTTACATGCTGTGTTAGGGAACAGGTAAGGACTCTAATGTTTGAACATGATTTGTGTTTGCATTATGAACAATTAATTTTTTATTTCTTAAAATGGTTTTTTCAATGTCCGCGCAATTGTGCGAGTGACTCTATTTTAATAGATATAATTCAAGTATAGTCACTTTAACATGAACATCAATATTTTCTGTATTTCAGATGGTCAGCCATTGCAGCTAAATTGGCTGGAAGAACAGACAATGAAATAAAGAACCATTGGCACACCCACTTGAAAAAGCGCATGAATTCAGTGCCAACAGCAACAGTTGCCCCAACTGCAATTGAAGCCAACCAGAAGTATTCTTCTGAAATCAACAGTACCCAAAGAGATTCAAATTTGGATAGTTGTCTTAAATCAGCCTCACAATCAACAAGTTATTTGTGTTCATCAAGCAGTGCTTCTGGTTCCTCTCTGCAAGATTTTGGAAACCCTGTGATGATAGAGGAAAATGGTGGTTCATATGAAGAAAAAGGAGAATTTCATAGTTTATGGGGGCAGCAATGTACAATGATGCCAGATTCTGTGGTATGGCTACAGGAGCCTATGTATCCATGTATTCCAGCAGAGAATCCTGGCAATGAATTTTGGGTGAATCTGTGAATTCAAGGAGCAATCCACAGAATGTAAAAATTCAGTGTAAGAAATAAGAAAAATGCTTTCATTGAGAGTCGAACTCAAGACCTCCCGCTTACTAAACGGGTGCTCTAACCAACTGAGCTATGAAAGCTTTACTTGATGTTAAAATTGTTTCTTTAATATCTAAATCTTTTCTTAGATTTTCAAATCGATATATATATTCAACTATCAACTCATTAACTTGTACGGCAGTGTGTACAGTTTTGTGATGAAAATAAAAGTAGATAAATTGCCTTCATAATTCAGACAAGTTAATAATTTGCTTGAGTTAGACCTATAAAACAACTCCACGATGGCATGGGTATCTATGTCTCAGAAGTACTTTAGAGTTTGCGTGTTCTGTGTTTGAATTTAGAATTATAACTTAGTGCAAAAGCTTGAAGAATATTATAAAAAAAAAAAGAAGACTTTTAAGAGGTAAATCATAAAATCTATATATTATTACTAGGTTAAAGTCAAGTCATGCATGTCTCTTTAATATATTTTGTTTACGGTGATGTATACAAAGGAATGAAAATTTGATAGAGGGCAAGATCATACAAATGTTTATGTCTTACACCTAATAATACCACATTCAATATAAAAAAATTCAAAGAATCAAGTACAAGACAAGAAACATAGAGAATACTTTCCTGGCATGTCATATTTATTATTCTAATATGTGACTCTTGATAGTTGTTAAAAAATATAAACATTTTGAGTAGTTTTTTAATTAAAACCATCGATGATGAAAATGCAGTGTAGTATATATAAGAAAGTTTCCTCAAAAGTATTTTGTTAAAAATAATAATATTTCCCAAATTACAGAAGGAGGGAGAGAAAAAATTAATGGGTAAAGATGGTTGTGGATTCCATTTTCAATAATTTTTTTTGGTTATTTTCATTCATATTCGAAAGTCTAAATTGTTGAAAGTTGACGTGACATGCAATGCAATTTTTCTCTATGTGTGATCTAATAATAAAGAATTTTGGTAATTTATAAAAGGTTAAGAATNTATTTTGTTAAAAATAATAATATTTCCCAAATTACAGAAGGAGGGAGAGAAAAAATTAATGGGTAAAGATGGTTGTGGATTCCATTTGCAATAATTTTTTTGATCATTTTCATTCATATTTAAAAGTCTAAATTGTTGAAAGTTGATGTGACGTGCAATGTAATTTTTTTCTAAGTGTGGTTTAGTAATAAGAAATTTCGGTAATTTATAAGAGGTTAAGAATTTAAATTTTTGTACCGTCATGTAACAAAAATAAAGGCACTTAATTAACTACATACTTTCAAGTTTTATTGTGTATGTATATATTGAGAACAAACATATAGTTTGATTTAATGGTGACGGGTCTAAGTAATTTATAAGAGATTAAAAATTCAAACTTTCGTATTGTCATATAAAAAAAAAATTATTGAGAACAAAATGGTTTGGGTGTTTATTCTTGGAATATATAAAAACAGGGAGAACAACCTTAAAAGAACAGTTTCTAACTTTCCATTAATGGCAATAATCTCTGCTTAACTACTTACAGAATAAACTGTGGGAATTTATGTTGACATTCTCAATAAATTTTCTCCAATGTTACAAGCCATGTTTCAGTGTTCTGTCCTCTATCCCATTACATTGATGCTGTGTTACATTCCATTAAAATGCTCTCCAAATCTTTTTTTTTTTTTTTAATAATTTCTGATTTTCTTTTTTCCAAGAGACTCTGGTAAAGTATTTCTTGCTAATGACACTCATAAGAACCTTGGAACTCTTAACTCCAGAGTCTAAATCAAAGCCTTTGGGCCCTCTTTTCAGGCTCTGGTTTTGGACTGCATCAAATCAAGAGACACATGAAACACATGAACTAGATAAGGTTTTTTCCTCAGCCCTCATTGAATTGAGAAAACTGGAAGTTGTTTATGCAACAGAGACCATCAATTCTCCTTCTCTTGATGTTCCTCTCCAACACACTCACTGGAGTTTCTGTGCTTTGAAAACTTGTATCTAAAGTTGAGTCATTTGCTTCTGTCCTCACCATCTCTTGCATCAAAGTGAAGCACTTGGAGAATGTCTCCTAATATAAAAACCACCACCATCTTCATCACCATGCCAAGAAAGAATCATTTTTGCTTGAAAACATGGTATTGAATATCACTTACCTCATCAACATACTCACAAGCTGCAATTGAAGCTCTTGTAGTTGAATATTGCAGTGGGAATAGCTCATGAGATGCAGAGATGAGTGCCGATGCCGCAATTATTGAAGGTTTAAACTTTAAAAACTTTACATCTACAGCCAAAAGTGTAATTTTGAGCCAATTTAAAGTGAAAGTTAAAATAAAGTGACATTTTTTAATTAAAGATGCCTATTTCATTACCATAATGAGCATTGAAGATTATCTCTGAAGCTCGCTCTTTAAGGAGTTTTTCCAGTGATGGGTCTTTGAGTTCAGTTAAAGAGATGAAGAAATGCAGGAAAGAAAAAGGTGTAATTGACCTCATACGCCATTCCAGGGCCCCAAGAATAAGAAGCTCCATTTTCTGAATACTTTGAGCCTCAAAGATGCAACCTTCTTTCTGTTTCATTGATTATAAAAATCGATTGTGAAAGTTCCTATGTCTACCAATGATTGTAATTACGTGAAGTTGAATATTTACCTGTAAATCAGAAAGTGAGAAGGGTGTGTTCTTCATCTTCGAAGCAAGAGAGAGACAAGAGATGACAATGAGCCTGAGTAGCCACCACGCCTTCCCCTGCTGCAAACTCAGAGGAATGATGCTCTGTTTGGTTGCCAAGAAAATGTTGGAAAAAGATGGAAATCTTGGAATCCTATAATGCTTTCCTAAGGAGAAAATAAAGCTTAAAGAAAAGTGGGTAGTTCTTCATTTACCGGAATTTCTTGCTTAGACAGGAAACGGTCCAAGTAATTTATAGCAAGGTAAGCTACAAAAGGGTCCAAATTGCAGGAAAATTGGACCTGAAAAAAGCACCAAGTTTATTAAAAAAAAAAAAACTCAAATTTGACATGAATAAGAAGGATAAAACACAGGATATAAAGCAAACTTTCACCTGAAGTATAAGAGAAATGGCTTCACAACGAAAATCTGCATTATTGAAGCTGGTTAAGCCGTTTAAGGAGGGCATGTGATCAGATTCTGAGGCAAAGAGTTCTAACATGGTACAAGGTTGCTGTTCTTTGAAGCTGGTTAATGGGTCTTCAAGATTAAACTCCATTTTCCTCTGCTTTCTCAGTGTGTGTGTCTGTGTTTTTCAGTGTCTTCGTTTGGTAATTGAGTAGTTCAAGGATGGTATGAGAAGGACATTGAGACAAAAGAGCTTCAAGATGGTAATTGCAATGATGGAAAAGAAAGAGAAGCTTTGCTTTCTGTGCTGCCTAAAGATAGTGCATGTGCTGCTCTTCTCAAGCAGAGCTATTTGTATAAACACATTATGGAACCTTTGTTGCTCCCTATCTCTGTTATAAGCATCGAAGTCAGGGAAAGGAAGAGAGACGTGGGGGAAGGAGGGTCTAGAGAATTCAACAAGTCTAGACAAAGTTTGAGCATCTCATTTTTTGTCACCTCTCAAAAATATGAAGAATCCTACCACTTTAAAAATTAACTTAGGAAATTGAAGTGAAAAACAAATGGGATACATGATGTTACCGTTAATTCCAATAATTTACACTCATATAAGGTTGATTCCTAGGTCCCACAAGTATCATTGTGTCTAAACAATTTCAACAATTTCTGCTTTCCCATTCTAAGCAAATTGAGCAAGTATGGTAAAAAACAATAGAATGTAATCACATAATGATTAATGAGTTATGGTACTAAAAAATTAGTTAACCTTACATTATTTTATTTTAGTACAGTTGATATTACATTAATTTATTTTAGTACAGTTGACATTATAATTTAGTTAAACCCACTTAATTTTTTTTTGGTTTACAGTTAGGATATCTCCATACCCTTTGAGTATGAAACTAATCAATGTTTTGGGCAAAAACAGTAACTAGTAAATCTCTCTCAACAATGATGACTCCAGGGCTCGAACTCAGGACCTTTGGCCTAAAACGCTTTTGGGACTTAACTTTCTTTCACTAAACCAACACCTTGTTGGTAAACTTTTTTTTTTATTAAGCTCATATTTTACTAATTGCATTAATATTTTATATGAGGCTAACTAGTATACAAATAACAATTGAATTTGCGTTCTGTATTACATTACAATACAGTTTTGGTATTTTGTTTGTGGATTTTCTAACTGGGGACAAGTTCCTGCATGGTGCAAATTAACCCCATCTTTAGTTGTCTGACATAGATTGGTATATTTATGGGTTTTTGAGAAACATGTGTAATTTGAGTTTATCACCATGAGAGAGTAGTAAGTGGTCCTGTGCTTGATCTTGTAAGCAGCAAGGTAGAGACATTTGTGGTGTATATCCTCCCTTTGGCCGAGATAAGGGCTGGTAAACATGGAGGAGTGCTTCTAACTCCATCACTAAGTACAAGCTAGATACTGCACCTTATCCCATTGGGACATGTTTTCAATGTATTTGATATAAATATGAGAACCTCTTTCTGTATGTGTTTGATCAATGACTGAGCGTATTGTTAGCAGAAGCATTATTTCATAGGCACCTAATTATGTGCTTGTGCATATTAGGTTTTGGCTTTTGATTCCTTTTGCTTGAAAAAGAAAGGGAAAAAGCAAGAAGCCTCTATTCTCCTCAATGATAACTATGAAATCTTTTCCTTATTCCTTTGACCCATCTCTTATCCGAACTCCAACTAGAACAAAAAAGGAATCCTCTTTTAATTTACTATGATATCCTCCACAATAACTTTCACTGTTTTATATTTATCTCCTTTTTCTATGAAAAATGGTTCTTACACACAATGTAAAATAGTGTATACAATTTAATGATATAGTTAATGTTCATAGCAAATTATGCGAAAGTTTTTGTACAAATTAAAACCTCCATTTAAGTATACAATTTCAACGAAAAGTTTATGTTATGTTAAAATAAAATAAAGGGATCATACCAAAAACAAAAATTAAATAAAAGGAATATATTTATAACTTATAAAATAATAAATTGNGGGGGGGGGGGGGGGGGGGGGGGGGGTTTATCATGCAAAATGGTAAATCAAGAAAGGTTTGTATAATTTCTAAAACAATAAAGTGATTTACTTAATACAGAAAAAGTTAGTGTAATTTACTCTAAATTCGTTGAGTTAAATTTAAATACTATTATGTATAATAAAATCTCGTTTAGATAACATATCTTATAATTTATTAGAGTTTTTATACTATTATATATGTTTATATATATGTAGCTAAATTAAGTGTTTGAATAGACTTATACGAATAAGTTATAGTTTATTTTAAGGCCTTTACCTAAACGGACCTAAATATAAAATAATATAAAGATGAGTAATGCATAAATATATTGTCAGGTTAATGTTGTTATCTTTCCTTATTGGAGAGTTGTTGATATTAAATGTAGAAATTACACATTGAAGAGGGTCAAGATATTACTATTTACAGCAGAGTTGTTCACATGATAATGATCAGATGGGGAAACTATATGTCAGAAAGCCCCACTTGAATTGACTCCTATCTAATTGGAAAATTTGGTAACATTTAGGGTTAATGCTGTCTTGGGGCCATTGAATTTGTCATTTCCAACAAAAGGTACCACTACATGTGACTTGTGCAAGACAATGATCCAATTTAGTACTGGTTTTTCTTTAAATCTTTTAGGCCTTTTCAGGATTTAAAGACAAAGACATGACCATATTTGAGCATATCATTAAGAAAATTATTCTTTCCATGTAAGACACAACCTTCTCTTGCACTGTCTTTTAGGTAATCACATTCCAAGAAATTTCCTGAAAGAGTCGAGTTTTGAAAATCAGTCTCTTTCATATTTGAGTTTTGCTTCAAAGTTAGATAAATCAGTAGAATTTGTCTTGTGGTAACGTGTTTATGTAACTAGTTATGTAATGCACTTCTATTAATTACACTGTCTTTACCTTAATCAAAACACTTTTAAACATTGCATGAGACTAATCATCCCTAACAAACCAGTTTAATTCCAATTTCAATAGAGATTATGTCTCTTTCTTTTTCTTTATCTATTATTTTTGAATTGGATGCATGTATACAAATTACCATAGCCATTTTTTGCAGATTCATTAGCCCACCCATCTAATTAAAAATATAAATCAAAGTTTCATAAAAGTCATCTCCTAACACCTTTCAGATTTTTTATTAAATTAGTTAATTACATGATATTAAAGATAATGAATCATAATTTTTCCTTAATCTTATCCTCAATATTATTTATTATGTGTTAACGNATAATGAATCATAATTTTTCCTTAATCTTATCCTCATTATTTATTATGTGTTAACGATAGCGGTAGGCTCCCAATAATTAAAACTAGGCAAAAACAATAAAGTATCTCAAAACGCCAAAGAGTTAGGTCTACCTTTAAACTTGAAGGTTGAATTTGACAACACGTACAAACAAAAGCTAACAAAACCAAAACCTAAAAAGGAAAAAAGAAATGTTTATAATTTTATTTATTTATTTATTTGATTACATGATAACACGGAGGTTTAAACTCAAATTTTTGATAAATTATTTAAATCTCTCGTTACTAAATCATATTTAATATTTTAAAATATTTATAATTTTATGTAAGAGATGAGGTGGATCGTTACAACAATGAGAGACTAAACGGCAACTTCCTAAACTAAAAAGTAGCTTTAGACTTAAACCTTATCACTTCCATAA
Source organism: Cercis canadensis (assembly GCA_003255065.1). Taxonomy (NCBI): domain Eukaryota; kingdom Viridiplantae; phylum Streptophyta; class Magnoliopsida; order Fabales; family Fabaceae; genus Cercis; species Cercis canadensis. The sequence goes on along the minus strand of QAOA01003220.1, from coordinate 240,211 downwards.
TATAATATAATTTTGTATTTAGCCATGTGCTAATCATTATCTATAATTAATCATGTATGCTAATGGGAACACAGGCACCAAATCACTCCTACAAAGCAAAGATGTGTGAAAGCAACAGAAAGACAAGTATACACATATGCTGCATACTTAACGCATTTAACAACCATTCTATTATAGTAAAATGAAATAAAGCGTGAGTAAATTGACCTAAATAATACATATTTATAAATTATTTATGTAAAAGTAATACTTTTCAAATTATTTATTAAAATAAGATAATTTTGATTATTTTAATATTTTAGAGAAACAAGTTATTCTTCTTTTAACGTGTTCAATCTCCCGTTTGCAAAATATTAAAATAATTAAAATAATCCAATTTTAGTAAATATTTTAGAAAGTATCATTTTATGTAAATAGTTTACAAACTTGTATTATTTAAGTTAATTTGCTTAAAACGTGAGCAAAATGTTTAAACTTTAACTTTATTTGTTGCTAATAATACGGGTAGCTAATTACCTTTCTAAAATCTCACGGATCTGTTCTTAATAAGATTTAAACCTCAGAATTTTTGCTACAAAATATTTAGCGTTCAACTATTAAATGTTTTTCTGAGATCACTTGAATGGTTGAAAGTTATAAATGAAAGACACTGCCACTCTATGGTACAAGATTTTTACCACACTTTTATATGATGTCATAGGAAAAAGAATCTGATGAGAAAAAATTGAGGAGACTGAAGAGAGTGTGAGTGAATACCAAGAGAGGGGCCAGCCAGATAGCTTTCACCTTTGCATCCATCTAACTGGCTTGGAGTATTGTAACTTTCATAGCTTTTCTGCTGTGATCCTTTCTTTGTTCCTTCCTTGCTATTCTAGTGAACCTTTGCATCCATCTAATTGGCTTGGAGTATTGTAACTTTCATAGCTTTTCTGCAGTGATCCTTTCTTTGTTCCTTCCTTGCTATTCTAGTGAGTGTCTTTCCTATTCAGAAGGATACTCATGCTTGGCATTGGTTCAAGAGAAAGCCTGAGAAAAGCTCATGATCTTGTTTCAATTTTTAGTTTTTTACTTGTTTGGATGCCAATACACTTTTTTTTTTTTTTCCTTCTCTCTCCATGCATGTACTTTCCAGTTTCCATCAAACTTATGATTTTCTTAGGGGCACCCTAACTAGAAGTGAAAATATAAGGATAGAATATGGGAAAAAAATGAAAATGAATGGTGCATTTAGATATACATTTTATTTACATACCTCATCAATTTTCTCTCATAGTCAGCATACCCTTAACATGTAATATAATGCTGAATTTGATTTTTTTTAGTGTCTTTTACTTAATATAAGCATAAATGTGCATGTTTTTCTAATTTTTCCTTAAATGTTAAAACTGCACAAAATAACCCTAACTAGCTAGAACCAATGAATGCATGCATTCATTTTTATTTTAAATTTATACTTTTCGCTACAACTCTAAATTCGAACATAAAATACAAAAAATCTAAGAACAACTTCAATACCACTCTGCTATAAGTCATTTTGGTTGCATTCACTCATTTTACCCAAGGAGATAACAGCTTCATTTTGTTTATCAAATGGGGGTTTGGGTCTTTGTGTAATGAAGTTGGGTTGAAAAAACTTAAACTTATGTTGAGCCTAGTCCATATATGATATTGAGCTTCTAAGGACAAAAGGCCCAATCCTTATGACATGTGCTGTGGGGTAGCTGGCCCTGGGTTAGGACCCGTTAAAGGTATCTATGATCCAAACATTCCCTTGTCATATGAGATTTTGTTGTTTCTTTTTCAATAGAAAGAAAAACAAAGGGAAAATTTAAGAATATATAGAGTGTTTTTCCTTTGGACAAGTTGAGATTAGATATAAAGATTCCCAACTTATTTGTTTCTTGTGGGAATTGAAAACTTAATATTGATAATTCAATGAAATTAAAAAGGAATATCATATTCATATCTTTAATTATTACTCCATAATGGATGAAAGAAGGAACCAGTTTCTCAATTATTGTCTTGACATTATATTTTTCAAAATTTGATTAAATAAAATATCAACATACTGATCAGTATAAAAACAGTTCTAATTCAGTAAGAGAAGTAAAAAAAAAATTCTGTACTCAAACTCAATTTGAAGGAACTATGTTGTCAAGACATAAAATACTAAAATAGAAGAGTCACACTAAGTATTCAAAGTTCAAACCAGAAAAATATCCAATAATACGAAAATAAAAAATTAATACCAATCCTTTGAAAATTAGTTCGCTTGTAGTTAAGTGATACTGATATCGTCTTTAGAACTTATAAATTTTGTGTTCAAACTCAGAATCATAGTTAAAATAATAATAATAAAAAAAAACAATACAATCCTTTGAAATACAATTCTTTGAAATATTATCCACACAATTTTTCCCCCTTGGATACTACCATTAACACTTTAATTATACAAAAAATCATAGTTTCTGTTTTGTCCCATGGAGAATTAATGCACCGATAGATGTTTTCATCATTATTATATGGTCAAAGAATTACCCATATGAACAAACAATCAAATATACAAATTTTACTGAGACAGTTGTTCACAAGTTACATAAACAACGTAATATGACTTTAGATGGATATATTTAAATTTTCTTTTTCCAAATCCAAATTTTGCCCCACATAATTTGTGAACATTTTGTGCAATCAAAATTTATGTATTTAGCGTTACTCAATAAATAATGGCTTATTCATTTGGAGGATTGGTGCCCCAACCCATTCTTTGTGATTCATCCACACCCGTCATGGTCATCATCGGATAAACCGGAACTGTACCCGGATTCGGAACTGCATGATACATTTGCTGTCTCACACCGTCTGGAACCACCCTACCGGATGCATCATATGGATTCACTGCGGCCACAGGTCGCATTCCTCCGCCGTATACTTGACCCACTCCGGGAACCAAATGATGGTACCCCATTGGCACCTGACCCGGAAGTCCATGATATTGTTGAACATAGGGTGCCTGAATTGGAAGTGGTTGGACTTGGACCGGTACTTTACCGGGTGGAACCAGATCCGGAAAATAATAAACAGGAACCGGTTGCAACTGATGACCCGAATAACTAGATTCCGGGGCATAGTGCATAACCGGATTTCCCGGATACACGTTTTGTTGCTGCTCACCCATTTCAACTTGATAACTGTCAACTTGATCTTGTTTTGACTCTACGACCGGAACCGGGTTATCGGGTTTGGTCTTGACTGGTGGAAGGTTCGAGATAGATTGCACAAGAGGTGCAGATGACGTGGAACAAAACGGCGATGACTCAACCGGAGCAGGGGAACCGGGATCCGAATTTGATACATTGTCGTGAAGAAAGGGTCGGGCCCTAGCTCTGCGTTCACGTTGTTGGGTCTCGTCGGAGTTATCCAAACTGAAGAGATAATCAGGTACTTCCGACACCATCGAAGACGCCTCCGATGGACCACGCTCAAGCCTAGCCATGCCGCCATTCATGGCGTCGACGAACCAGTTTTCGCGGTTGGCGGAGCCGTTGAGGAGCGAGTTGATACTGCTGGGTCTAGAATCTTCCCCTTTGGGGAACAGAAAGAGCCGAAGCCGAGCCGACCTCGGGTTTTGATTCAGTGGCACCCGCTCATACTCGTCCATCATGTTCTCCACATCCTCATCCGTCGTCACGGAAATCAACGCGTCGAGATCCTCATTGGGAAGCTGGTACTTCACTGTTAAATCAATCGTGCCTGCATGCACGCAATCAAAACCCAAAATCCCAAAATCAGCAAAACGGAAGGATAAATACCGGTTTATGTTTGTTTATACCTGAGAGCTTAGAAAGCTTGGCGAGGAGAGAAGAGAAGCTGATCGAGCGGTGGACGGCGACGATGCGGGTGTCGCCGCCGACGTACCGGAGCTGGTTATCGTGGGGGCGGGGCAAGATCTTGCCGCCGAAGCTGCACATGAATCGGACACGTGGAAGAATCTCGTGCGAGTAATGGACGTCGGAGCGAGGGGACGATGCTACGGAGTCGGCATCCAACTCCACCGGGTAGCTTGACGTCATTTTCCGGCGGGCGATTATTGTAGTACACTTTGGAGGAGGGTGTGAGCGGTCCGGTTAGTTTTTATTTGGATTGTATGTCGGAGACACGTAGTTGAGTGCTGGCAATGCTTTACATGGTGGACTCACAGAGAGCGAGCCTCGTCTTTATAAGGGTCCCAGACCATCAACCACTTGATGTGGATTGGGACATGAACATTATTTAATTAAAATATTATGGGTGCTAAATGCTGATATACGGTTATTGCCTTATTGGTTAGGTTGCCTTTTCTTGCTGGCAATTTTGTTAAACAGATTATGTGTATATTACTAGTTGTGTTTCCATTTTACATCATTTTCATGTTACACAACTTTAATCTAAATTATATTACACTAACATAATTTAAATTCTATTAATTTTTTTTAATAAATATCAACTATACTAATTTAAGATAAATTTAACAGAGATTCTATGATACTACATAAATATGTCATATTATACTTATGTGATAAGTATATATAATTTTTATATTTTATTAAACATAAAATATAATTTATTTAATTTTTTAAATAAACTTAAAAACAGTTAATTTGTAGACGTGTTATTCCTAGTATTCTATATTACATAAATACTAAAATTATTTCAAAAAACTTCCTAAATTTAATATATAATAAAACTTTGGAGACGTTCACGCTTATAGAACAGAAAGACTGGTATTACTATAAAATCATGCAATCAGTAACGCCTTTTATACAGCTTTGGAAGGCTATTTGCTAGTTAAGGAAAAGGAAACGACAAGGGAATGGAAAACTGGGATATGATAAGTGTGCCGGTGATAATGTGTGGCTACTAATGGTTGAATGCTGATTGATGAAATCATATATTCTTTTAAAACTGCTTGGGCGGCAAATTGTACTATTAAGTGACAACTTAAAAACAAGGTGGTCCCTCAAAATTGAAATTAGTTTAGTTTAGGGTGGTCCTTAAAAATTGTGGTAGGGCACCATGTCCATGTATACATAAGATCAATTTTTTAGGCATTTAAATATTGGGCCTCTCCAACTCTAAATTGTGATCATAATACACTCTGATTGTTGGGTAAGAAGTGCATGAGTTTTTTTTTTTTTTTTATCACAAATCTACTCTATCTTAAATCACTATATTAAACTAATAGAAAGTCATTTTCTTGCGAGTATAACTATTTAAAGTCAGTGTACTCGTTCTTTGCCTTTTCCTATTTTATTTTTATTTTTGTTTCTCTTCTCTCTCTTTACGAATCTTCTCTTCTTTTTACTTTAGCCATCTGTAAATTGCACGAGTTTACAACTAGTTTACTTGTAAGACAGTGATAGATCTCTACTTGAAGCCCATGTAACAAGGCCTCTTGAACGTAGACATTAAAAGACTGCAAGTTGTAGGTCTCAGTCTAACCTTTTATGGTTTGATGTCAGTTGTAACATAGCTACAAGTGAGTCCTGGTTTTGTCATAAAATCTATAAATCAAGGAATTTAGAAGATCAAATGAGTTATAATCGAGTAATATTGAGATCGTATTTAAAACTTACAGATTCTGTATTATAACTCTAAATCAATACCTAAAAGTATAAAAAAAAAAAAAAGAAGAATTAGCAAGAATAGGTTCACTATGATATAAGTATAGGTGAGGATACATAATAGATAACACATCTCCTGCCATTATCCCTTCTTATTGGATTTTAATAGAATTTGAAAAGAATGCATTATTAATAATATTGGAGGAACTATTAGACTATAATTAAAATCAAAGAAAAATATGTTGTGATTATTGAATTGAACGGAGTCTTCAATTAGAACAATATTATAACAAGAGAAATGTAATTATTTTGACCACTCTATGTTTCACTAATTCTCATCATTAATTTGGGCCACCACACATAATTACACATATTAAAAGTTGTGAGACTGGTGAAGTATGTATTAATGGGAGTAACATTTCTCTTAGAATACAATAAATAAACTATTACAACAAAAAGGCTTTGAGGGTTATGTACATATTGACTAATTTGAAAGATATTTTTTTAAAAAAATTAAATAAAAAAAGGGTATCATTCTATCCAATTTATGGAATATTATGTAATAAATAATCAGACCTTCTTGGCAATATTTTTTCTATAATTTTTTAAATTGAAATTAAATGAGAAATATCCACATCAGATACTAATGAAGAAGGAATAAAAGATATTTTATAAGAAGCTTCTTTATTATTTCTTTCTACAGCAAGTTGCCTGGTATTATAACGACGTTTGTGGCATGTCTTATGTGGGCGGTGGCCAATAACATTTTTATTGCTAATAGACACAATTACAAATAGACAAGGGAATTCGACTGAGAAAGAGGCTAAGATCACTTCAAGATTTTGTCAGGTGCTTAAAAGTGTTGTTGTTTTCAAATAAACTATTTGTCAAGAGTGCAAGCATGAGTTTCCAATCCATTCAAAAAAGAGAAGGAAATATTGTCACTTCTATGAGCTCAATTTGTAGGGATGCATGCGTCGCATTCAGTAATTCAGTAGGACGGCAATGGGACGAGGTAGGCATTCCCCGTCTCCATTCTCGGACCCATCTTTGGCTAAGGATTTTTCAACAACCTCATCTTTGCCCTATTAAATGCCTATCTGTCTTATGTCCTACCTCATTTACTCATATAGTCATGCTTTTCTAATTAAAAAACCCTCAGCTAAAATGACGTCGTTTTGCCAAAAAATTTCAACAGCCTCATCTTTGCCCTATTAAATGTCTATCTGTCCTATGTCCTACCTCATTTACTCATATAGTCATGCTTTTCTAATTAAAAAACCCTCAGCTAAAATGACGTCGTTTTGCCAAAAAAATTCAACAGCCTCATCTTTGCCCTATTAAATGCCTATCTGTCCTATGTCTTACCTCATTTACTCATATAGTTATGCTTTTTTAATTAAAAAACCCTCAGCTAAAATGACGTCGTTTTGCCAAAAAATTTCAAAAAAAATTATGTAATGTATTATATATATTTATATATATATATAATATTTATGTATAATATAGGGTAGGGCGGGATGGGTAGTGACTTCCCCATTCTCCGTCCCATAAAATTATTTATCGCTATATCCATTTTTTTTTGTCCCATACTTATACATACTTATACCCGATTGGGTAAAAGTAATAGGACTCATCAAGTATGAGGCAAATTGCCAGATCCTAATTGATTACATATTGTTTGAAACTTTGAACTGCTCCAGCTCCACCATACTTTAAAGACTAGTCTAAGTTTGTGGAAAGTTTGCAGGCTTAGGAAATAGCCCAATCCCAATGGGTTAGCAATAGCATCATCACCATCGTATAGAGTCCATGGAAAGTTTGCAGGCTTAGGAAATGGCCCAATCCCAATGGGTTACCAATAGCAATAGCATCATCATCATCGCATAGAGTCCATGGGACAACTAACTTGTTGTGATTCACTGATCCATAATTCAATCATTTTCTACTTTACACATTGAGAGAGTGAGAAGTCCACAGAGGGACATGGCCTTACCCACTCACAAGTCAACATGCATACTTCTAAGTTCTAACTCCAAGTCAGTAGGACAAAAAAAAAAAAAAAAA
>QAOA01003220.1:129524-232475 GCA_003255065.1 Cercis canadensis | reverse complement strand
AAAAAAAAAAAAAAAAAAAAACCACCTTCAAGCCTTAGGCGACATGACATCCAATCAAATTGCATTCATTTATATGATTCTCTACTTTCTCATTATTTTTTTCCCTCTTCAATTTGTTTCCAAAAAAAGGGTAAAGCTAAATTAACTTGAAATCTTTGAATCTGTGCTTCCGTATCTTTGTGTCTTTCTTTTTCGATGGTTCATATATTTGTTTGTTGTTTTGAGAAAATAAAATACAAAGAGAGAGAAGAGAAATGATGCTTGCATATTTTGTGTGTAGTTGAATAAAAAGTTTGAATATATAGGTGAACAAATATCATTCCTAAAGCTGATGGATAAAGAAAAGATATGAGAGCTTTATTTTTCAAAGTCAAATAATCAAATTCTTTTTCTTTTTTTTTGGCTAAACAATATGTTTGGTTGTTAAAATTTTATTAATTCAATTCAATGTACAAGTAATCAGTAATTTTTTTGATTAATACCATGAATATTTCTATTTTATCTAATTGAGCATAAAATTAATCTCGTTCGAGGATTAAAACAATTATAATTTTTTCTTTTTTAACAATATTCTCATTAGACCTCAAACCCTTAACTACAGCTAATAGCGCATGCCCATAATTCAATTTATTACCAATTGAACCAAACGCTTGTTGGTACAAGTAGTTAGTAATTGATTATTTTTTCTTATGTCAAATCATAAGTAATAACTCAACTATTTATATATCAAACCTTATCTCTAAAATTATATGTATTTTATATTTAGCACATGTGTCTGCAGCTCTTATCCTCTATCTTCTAATGTGCCTCTTTTTATAATAGTTTTAAAACGATTATTGTAGTGTATACAGTGGTATCCTACCTGTTGTGACTGCTACTTTATTTTATTTTAGGGAAGTTCATTTTAAGGATAGTGAATTGAGAATCAATCTGTATACATACAAGTATCTTGATATTTATAGATTTCTTATTTTCTTATAATCAAGTAATCTTGTTAAAAAAAAAAAAAAATCTCTAGACAATTCGAATCTTTAATATCAGAATCTTAATCTTTATAGAGAATAAAAATAAAAATGTCTTCCAAACTTAGCTCAAAATCAAATGCCTACGTTTTAACCTTTAATGGTAAACAAATAATTTGCCTTACATAAATGTTATTTAACCATACTCTATGCTTAGGCAAAGAAAATTAATAAAATTAAAGAGCACACCGTATTTATTTAGTAAATGCTCGATGGCCGTTAGCCAAAAAAGATATTGTGAGCTTCCTGAAGTACACCTAACATTGAGGCCATGTGTTGTACTTTTTCTATGATACACACCCCAAGGAATAAACACGTGGAACATCATATTCAACCTTGTTTGGCTAGCCGTTTTATGAAATATAGAAATGTACCACTTGATCACTGATTAAATATGAGTGGACGCTAAGCTATCACTTTTTTTGGGTGGTAGTAGTATATTTTTATGGGTTAAATGTGTTTGGGTGAGATTTATTTAGTGATTTTAATGTCATTGTGAAGATCTCAAAAAATTGAGTCATTCGATATATATCAGTATACATAATTTTTTATAAAATGTAATAACAACACAATATAAAAAAATATATTAAGAAACAATTTTTTTTAAATTTAATTTTTGGCATATTTTTTTATATTGTGTTATTATTGCATTTTATAAAGAACTGTATATTCTATCATATACTGTATGACTTAATTTGTCGAGATATTAACAATAACACCAAAATCATACTATAATTAATATTTGTTTTTTTTTTATGCGAATTTTTCTTTTTGTTTTCTCACGAGGATTTGAATTTGTTCTTTAAACTTTGAGGAGAACTTCATTGACTGCTTTTTTGATTCCATACTTATTATGACCTCTGAGTTGGCATTTCCTTCTAAAATTAATAAGTTATGATTTAGTTATAATTAATTAGTTTCAAGTCAACCAGTAACATTAACCATGTGAAGAGGCTGCTTACGTTGACCCCTTCATTAGCATGCACATGCAGGACACTAACAGTAACAGAGAGCCTGAAACGACGCCATTTCATCCAATTGATACCTTGTCTGGTGCCGACCGGGTAAAGGCTGAGCTAGAAAGAGAATCATGAAAAGATCTGCAAGTGATTCCTATGGAGCGGCTACTTCGGCCCAGCCTTGGCTCATTGTGTAAATTTAGAAACGTTTGCAATTGGGAGTCAAACTCTAATGATTTGTCTTTAAGGCAGTTGCGTTCAGATTCCGTCGGCTCACACCCATATTTCCCTTTAGACTCAAGTCCATTCCCATCTGCAATATCACAAAGATAGTAAGCCGCGTTCTTTTCTTTTGTGCTGCCCCCACTGAGAAAGGTTTCAACTTTCCAAACACTGGTCCATTTGATTTTGACATGTCACAGCTTTATCTATAAATTCTGGTTGCATTCGTCGATCACACAAATATTTGATTTGTGGGTTTTTCTCTTTTTGCAATCCCTCTCTGTTTCTGAATTTTCTTCAGTAGTTGTTTTCTCAAAAACCAGTTCCAAGAGTAGAAGAATTTGTGTTCTTTGTGCCTAAAGGTTCAAACTTTTCTGATATATATTATATATGTGGTTAAGTTCATATTTCTTCTCTAGTGTTTTCCCAAGAATGACTTATGCAATGACTCAGATTTCTAAAGACTATAGAGCTTGTTTCTGAATATTGACTGATTAATGTTTTGTTATAGTGGTTAAATTATGACTACTTCTTATGGAAGTGTGGCTCCAAGGAAGCTGGAGGTATGTAATCAAACACTGTTTCATAAAAAAAGTGTTGCTCTGTCCACAATTGTTTTTTTTAAGAAACTTGTTACAAACAGGGAAAATTCCAAGCGATGGTAGTATGTTTCATTCTTGGACTCGGGTCCCTTGTTGCGTGGAACAGCATGCTGACAATAGGAGATTACTACTACAACCTCTTCCCTGTAAGTAACTCATGAGAACTTCAGTTTCCTATGGACTAAAAAAGATTTCATAAACTCTGGTCTACATGGTTATCCTCTAAGAAAGGGAAAAACAAAAAACTTGTTGTGATTGATTGGTACTTCCTTGAGTATGAATATAACGAGTTGCAGACCCCGTTGGGACTTGTTATGATCTCATTTAATTAATCACTTGTCTTAAGTCTTCAGAAGACTTGCAATTAATTTAAATTGTTCACTGGTGGAAGCTTGATTCTTGGAGGAATAGGTATAAATTGGGGGCCTGTTTATGTGGAATTGGGGGGAAAAAAAAACGTAGCCAAATAAGTCTCTAATTCTTTCAACTGTAGCTGGTATCTACAGCTTCTGGAATCCACTGATTTCCCTTGCATTCTTCCCTTTGTGTGATGTCTAATTTGAACTTTGAACTAAATGCCACATAATAATGAGTTTATAGGAAAATTAACTTAACTGACTGAGGTTTTTTTATACTTTGAAGAAATACCATCCGTCACGGGTACTGACACTGGTTTATCAACCATTTGCGCTTGGAACAATGGCAATACTGGCCTACAATGAGTCAAAGATAAACACTAGGCTGCGGAATATAGCTGGATACTCTCTTTTCTTTGCCAGTACTTTCTTTGTTCTTGTTGTAAGTACAGCTTTTCCTATTTCGTTATTTGCACTGTCTGTTTTTTTAAATTCACATGTAATCTCTTTTGCTTTGCCTCTAATAGCTTAGAACTATTTGGTGTTACAGTTGGATCTAGCAACGTCAGGGAAAGGGGGAATTGGACCTTATCTTGGTTTATGTGCACTTTCTGCTTGTTTTGGGATTGCAGATGCTCATGTCCAAGGTGGCATGGTTGGAGACTTGGCTTTTATGTGTCCTGAGTTCATCCAGGTTGGTCTTCCACGTAGTTTCTTTAATGCCTCAAATGTTTGCTTTTCCCTCTCTCTCTCTTTTACCAAAAAAGAAAAAAAAATAGTGGGGAGAAAAAAGAGAGAAGATTTTTTTTTTGTTTTTTGGGTGGGGGTTTGCTATAGGTGCAGGTCTTGTTCTATCTTTGTCACCTGATTCATACGTATTTTAATGTTCTGCAGTCCTTCTTTGCTGGTTTGGCTGCATCAGGTGTTCTAGCCTCTGGTTTGAGACTGATCACAAAAGTAGCTTTTGAGAAATCTCATAATGGGCTTCGCAAGGGAGCGAGTATGTTACTCTTTTATTACTAATGCACACGTGTAGTAGTTTTCTCATGCATTTGTTTTTTGTTGTGTCTTTTTTGGATTATGCTGTTTCATTCTAATTGTTTCTGCTCTAACCTTTAATTATGATTCTCTTAGTTCATATAAAGTAGATTAGTCATTAATGATTAATATAGAAACTGTTTTATATAAAATAAAATGGCTACTTTCTCATTTTGCAGTGCTATTCTTCGCAATCTCTACGTTCTTTGAGTTTCTGTGTATTCTCCTCTATGCAATCTATTTCCCTAAATTGTCCATAGTGAAGTATTACCGTTCAAAGGCAGCCCTAGAAGGAGCAAAAACTGTTTCAGCTGACCTTGCTGCTGCTGGCATTCAAGCAGGGACAAATCAACAAGTAATGTAACTTATATTAAGCTGATCATGCATTAAGCTTAAGGAAGAATTTACAATTATCCTGAAAGGTTTTGGAATTTGTGTAGGATGGAAATGATGCTAAACAACAAGAGCGGTTGAGCCTTAAACAATTAATGCTTCAGAACATTGATTATGAAGCTGACTTGTTTCTGATATATGTCTTAACACTGTCAATCTTCCCTGGATTCTTATATGAAAATACTGGATCTCACCAGTTAGGAGCATGGTAAGTGTTCACTTATTCTCCAGTGTTTTGCCCTTCCTAGTTCCTTTTTTCATGACACGTCTGGTGATTTTTTTAGGTACCCACTTATATTGATTGCTATGTACAATGTCTGGGATCTAATAGCAAGATACATTCCCCTCATCAAATGCCTGAAATTGGAATCAAGGAAGGGCTTACTAGTTGCAATTCTTTCTCGTTTCTTGTTGATTCCGGCATTCTATTTTACTGCAAAATATGGTGACCAGGGATGGATGATCATGCTTGTGTCCTTCCTTGGACTAACCAACGGCTATCTCACTGTTTGTGTACTTACAGTGGCACCTAGAGGTTACAAGGTCAGTTCATTTAACCGACATGTTAATGAATCATGATGTGCAAGGTGAACTGTGATTATCAATAGGTTCAATCACTGACCATACTTGTGGGGTTTATGGTTTTGTAGGGTCCTGAACAGAATGCATTGGGAAATTTGCTTGTGCTGTTTCTTTTATGTGGCATATTTGCTGGGGTTTCTCTTGATTGGCTGTGGCTCATAGGGAAACCACACGCATTCTAAAGGAAACACGGAAGTGTATAATGTAATTAGTGAACCATAAGTCAATTCAACTTTACTTGTAATCTTGGAAATTCAGTCAGTACTCTGTATCATCTTTGAGCCATTCTCAAGATAGGAAGGTTATAATTAAATGTAACATATTTTTTCTTGCTTCATCGTATCTGAAATTTTAAGCCAAAACTGAAATTTAAGAGAATCACTTGAACCAATTAATAAGTGATTAATATGCTGGAAAATTAAATAAACAAGTCAGTTCAGAAAAATCTGAAAATGATTCCTGAAATAATCAGACAAGTAACTTTGCCAGGGAAAACCCATGTAATGTAAGACCTTTTGCATAGGTGGAAGGATGCACATCCACCAATGAAAAGTTTGTATATCAAAGTATGTATATATGTCTATGTATATCTTTTCAGTGTAGACATCCACAACTTGGATTTCTTTAATAGGCAATTTCCTTCCAAAATTCATTAGAAATGCAGAAATTGTCATAGCCTTACCTGGAGTTTTCTTCCATGTCTGTTATGAAAAGAGTCGAATTGATGATTCACCATTATCGTCACCATGATTATTGTTATTTTCAAGTCAACCTTGGATGAAAACGAAGTTGGTGCTGACCACTTCCTAAGCATGCACATCCAGTTATAAGATTCGCTGACTAAAGAACTAAATCAAAGCTATTTTAATATTTAAGGATACTAAATGCTGTTTGCTAAACGGTGTCCGGCAACATCACCAACCTCTTAGAGGATAAATCAGAAACTGTTGCACTTGGAAAGGAAGCATAAAAGAAATTCCTAATGTATTTTCCTTTGCCATTCCTACCAATACCTGCCTTTAGACTCACTCTCAGTTCTTTTCTCCTCTTCTCCAGAAAGGTTTGCTTTCTTTCTCAGTTTCTATAATCTATCAAAACCAGATAAAATTACTTAGTTCTGGATAACAAGCACCCAGATTATTTTTTAAAAAATAAAAATTTTCATCTACGAGCATAGAAGGTGCAATGTCCAAAATAAGCATGTCTTCAAGAAAGCTTGAGAACGTCGATAAATATTGACTGTGGCTAATGTCTTCTGGTTTAGTGGAATAGTCATGACCATGGCCAATGGGAGTGAGGCACCAAGGAAGCTTGAGGTAAGTGCTTAGACTTTTGTCCCATTGAATAATTGATTAAGAAAAGATTGTTGCTTGCCTACAATACTTTCAAATTTAATTAATTATGAGCAGGAAAAATACAAAGCTATGGTAGTTTGTTTCATTCTTGGAGTCGGGTCCCTCGTTTCGTGGAACAGCATGTTGACAATAGGAGACTACTATTACAAATTGTTCCCTGTAAGTAAGTAATCATTACTTTAGTTTCTTATGGACGTACTTAAAATTATTTTGGCTTAATTGCAATTTTGGTCTCTCTATTTTAACCACTTGAACATTTTGGTCCTCCTTTTTTAAAAATGAACTATTGAATCCCTCTATATTTATAAAATGTACAAGTTTAGTCTATTTATCTTTAAGTCAAAATTTTTAGGTTTATTTCAAGGTGTAAAGTTCTCTGATTCATAATCCCACCGTTCAGATTGAAAAACTACATCTTGTGAATCTTTCTTCTATTAAATTTCAGCTCGATCTAACGGTGAATAAATCTAAATTTTTGGTTAGATGAAAACTTATAATTTTGGTATTTTGGGCTGAGTTTCACCATTAGATCGAGCTCAAATTTAGTGAGAAGGTTCACAAGATGTAGCCTTTCAATCTGAATGGTGAGATTATGAATCAGAGAACTTTACACATTGAAATAAACCTAAGAATTTTGACTTAAAGATAAATGGATTAAACTTGTACATTTTATGAATATAGAGGGACTCAATAGTTCATTTTTAAAGAAGGAGGACCAAAACGTTCAAGTGGTTAAAATAGGGGGACCAAAATTACAATTAAGTCAATTATTTTATGAAGTCTTGTATATAACTTTGAGATTGCATGTTGTCCCATAAAGAAGGGGCAAGAAAAAGCTTGTTCTGTGAACTGGAAAACTATGAAGCTAAGTGATATACTGAACTGATTTCTCCAAAAGAAACTGATGGGTGTGATATCTGTTATCTCTTTGTTGTCTAATTCAAATTGAATGCCACATAAATGTGAGATTTCAGGAAAACTAGTTGTACTAAAAGAAAATTTTCTTCCACTATGAAGGAATACCATCCTGCAAGGGTACTTACTCTGGTTTATCAACCATTTGCACTTGGACCAATGGCAAT
The DNA here is from genome assembly GCA_003255065.1 of Cercis canadensis. Taxonomy (NCBI): domain Eukaryota; kingdom Viridiplantae; phylum Streptophyta; class Magnoliopsida; order Fabales; family Fabaceae; genus Cercis; species Cercis canadensis. Next base: position 224,864 of record QAOA01003220.1, on the reverse strand, counting down.
ACTGGCCTACTATGAGTCAAAGATCAACACCAGGCTGCGGAATTTAGCTGGATATACTCTATTCTTTGCCAGTACTTTCTTTGTTCTTGTTGTAAGTAGAGCTTTTCGAGATCTTTAATTTGCACTATTTGATTCTTGTAGTTTATATGTCACCTATTTCCCTTAGTCCGTAACAGCTTCCAACAATTTTGTGTGACAGTTGGATCTAGCAACATCAGGGAAAGGTGGAATTGGACCTCATATCGGTTTATGAGCAGTTTTGCTTGTTTCGGCCTAGCAGATGCTCATGTCCAAGGTGGCATGGTCTGAGACCTGTCTTTCATGTGCCCTGAGTTCATCCAGGTTGTCTTGTATGTAGTTTCTTTAATATTATCGCTGTTTCCTTTTTTTACTTTTCATTCTTTATATGTTGGAAGGGAGAGAAGGGTATAGGTAGAGGTCTTGTTCTATGTTTTCGACCTGATCAGTACATTTTGTAATGTTGTGCAGTCCTACCTTGCTGGATTAGCTGCATCAGGGGCTCTAATTTCTGTTTTGAGACTGCTGACAAAAGCTAGTTTTGAGAAATCTCATAATGGACTTCGCAAGGGGGCTAGTATGTTACTCTTACTTTACAACTGGTTTCTTGTATTTGTTTTCTGTTGTTTCTGTTGGAATATGATGTTTAGTGTAGTTGGTCCTTTTCTAGCAATTATAATGTTTGTGAATTCTCGATCAGTGTAATGGTCACTGTCAACGGAAATTAGCAAATTTATTGGTCATTTAAAACCAGCAAAATCATAGTTGGACATTTAAAGACCAGCATAAATTGTACAATTTTAGTTTTGTAACTATAAATATGTAAATCCATCCTTAATTAGGATAGCCCAACTGTAGGATAGACATATGGCAGTTTAGCTAATTTACAAGGCTGAAATTCAGCTTGTATTAAACACTATTTATATGAGAATTCTCTAGGAGGAGGACACAGTTTTCTGGCCTACACTTTTCTCAGTTTAACATGGTATCAGAGCTAGTTCATGATCCTAGCCTAGCCTAGACACTCCATGTCTCTTTTCATTTGTCCTAGTCCAGACCAAATTCTTCTTGGTTATTTTTCGGCTCATTCCTAGTCCAGAATTGGTTCTTTGTGACCAATTTTTTCTTAGCCTCATGTCTTTCGAAAAGTATGATGTCTTGCTGGTTTACCTTAATGGCAAGAACTAGCTAGCCTGGGTATTCCAATTCCAGATATTTGTCAAAGGTAAGGACTTGTGGGGTCATGTTGATGGCAGTAAACCTGCTCCTGACAAAAACACATACAAGGACGAGCATGCCAAGTGGGAAGTAAAGGATGCTCAAGTCATGGCATGGATTATAGGCTCGGTTGATCCCAACATCATCCTCAATCTTCGACCCTTCAAGACTACAGTTGATATGTGGGCCTATCTAAAGAAAATCTACAATCAAAATAACACTGATCGTAGATTCCAGCTTGAACATGAAATAGCCATTTTTCAATAGGATAGTCTTTCTATCTCTAAATTTTACTCTCATTTCATGAATCTTTGGGCTGAGTACACTTTCATAGTCTATGAAAACTTAACTCTTGAAGGTCTTTGTTCGGTACAACCAGTTCATGAAACTATTAAATGTGATCAATTTCTTATGAAATTGAGATTTGAATTCGAAGGTATCAGGTCCAATTTCATGAACCAATATCCTATACCTTCATTGGATGCATACCTCAATGATTTGTTTCGTGAGGAACAACGCTTTCTCACTCAAACCACCATGGAACAACAAAAATCCACCTTTGTTCTTGTGGTGTATGCAGCACAAGGTAGGCCAAGAGGACGAGACATGAGCGTGGTTCAATGTTTATGTTGCAAAGGATTTGGCCATTTTGCTTCCAACTGCCCAAAAAAAAAATCAGCAGTTACTGTAAAAATGATGGACATATTATCAAAGAATGTCCAACCGCCCAAGAGATCTGCAACAACCTTTATTGCCTTGGTTGGTTCTTCTACTCCTAGTAGTTCTGTGAATACAACATCTATACAACAAAATGCTTTTGCCTCTGTTTAAACTTTGACTCCTGAAATGGTTCAACAAATGATCATTTCAACATTCTTTGCTTTAGGACTCTCAAGTAAACCCTTTTTTTACCTCTTCTCCTTGGTACTTTGACTCTGGGGCTTTCAACCATATGACAAACAATGCTCATTTCCTTACTAATGTTACCAAATATTTTGGAAATCTCAAGATTCATATTGCTAATGGTAACCCTTTACCTATCACAGTCACTGGTGATATTTCTTCATCTTTAACTGATGTCTTTGTCTCTCCCAGTCTCATGAGTAATCTTATTTATGTTGGTCAGTTAGTTGACAATAATTGTCGGGTAGAATTCTCAAAATCTGGTTGTCTTGTGCAGGATCAACACTCAGGGAAGATGATCGCAAAGGGGCCTAAAGTTGGATGCTTTTTCCTATTCCCTTTCTCTTTGTCTACATGTCTTTCCTTGCCTTTTGTTTCTTGTAATTCTGCTCATGTTGATTACAGAACGTGGTATAAGCGTCTTGGACATCCAAATTCAAATGTATTTCATGATTTGCTGAAATCTGGTTTTCTTGGAAATAAAGAGTCACCATATCTTAGTGCTGTTCAATCTAATTGCATTTCGTGTAAACTTGGCAAAAGTAAAATTCTCCCATTTCCCACTCATCAATCGAATGTAGGACAACCTTTTGATATGATCCATAGTGATGTATGGGGGATGACACATGTTATATCTCATGCTAATTACAAGTATTTCGTCACTTTTATTGACGACTATAGTTGTTTTACATGGATTTATTTTCTACACTCAAAAGACGAAGTATTCTTTGTTTTCAAATTTTTTCATGCTTATTTTCAGATCCAATTTTCTTCAAAAATTAAAATTCTTCGCTCTGACAATGGGGGGATTACATGTCTCATTTATTTCAGCAATTCTTGCAAACTAATAGTTTTGTCTCTCAAAGGTCCTATTATTCAGCCCTTCAACAAAATGAGGTAGCTGAAAGAAAAAACCTACATCTTCTTGATGTTGTCCGCACCCTTTTGTTGGACTCCTCTGTATCATCTCGGTTCTGGTGTGAAGCTCTCTCCCATGTTGTCCACCTTATTAACCGCTTGCCCTCTCCATTATTGAACCATGACTTTCCTTTCACTCAGTTATTTGGTCACCCGCCCACTTATTCTAATATTCGTACCTTTAGTTATGTGTGTTATGTCCATCTTCCTCCACAAGAACGCACTAAGCTCACAACTCAATCAGTTGAATGTGCATTTCTTGGATATTCTGCTTACCATAAAGGTTTTCTATGCTATGATCCTAACCTACATCGGATTCGAGTCTATAGAAATGTCATCTTTCAGGAAAATAAATATTTTTTTGCTTCTCACTGTGACCCTCTCTCTCCCTCAATTTCTATTTTGCCATTGTTTGTTAACTCTTCTGCAGGACCACCATCCTCTAGACCTTTCTTGGTGTACTAACAATGTAAAAAGGCCACTCTAACTCAGCCATCCAAACCTCCTGGGCCTTCTCAAGATCACTCCCTGACTGCTGATCCTGTACTTGACTCTGAACCAGCTCCTCCATGACGTAGCTCTCGCGTTCGTAAACCCCCAGAAAAGTATGGTTTTACCTTTCCCTTATCCTTGATGGCAACTTTATCATCTGTTTTTATCCCTTCTTCTTATAAACAGGCCATGGAGCATGAATGTTGGCAAAAAGCTATTGAAGCAGAACTTCTAGCACTTGAAGAAAATCAGACATGGGATGTTGTCCCATATTCCCCCACTGTTAAACCTCTTGGCAGCAAGTTTGTGGTTTTAGTAAAGCTTCGTCTGGATGGATATGTAAACTGTCACAAGGCTCGGCTGGTTGTTCTTGGAAATAAGCGAAAGTATGGTCTTGACTATGTTGAGACCTTTGCACCTATAGTCAAGATGACTACGGTGCACACTATTCTTGCCCTTGCTACATCTTAATCCTGGCCGTTACATCAATTGGATGTTAAAAATGCATTCCTCCATGGTGACCTCAAGGAGGTAGTTTACATCAAACTTCCCACTGGTATGACAACTCCTTCACCTAATGTTGTTTGCAAACTAAAACGTTCTTTATATGGCTTGAAGCAAGCACCAAGGATATGGTTTGAGAAGTTTCGGTCTACCCTCCTTAATTTTTCATTCACTCAGAGCCAGTATGACCCCCTCCTTTTTTCTACAAAGGACTTCTAAAGTTATTGTGGTACTCCTTGTTTATGTGAACGATATTGTGGTGACTTGTTCTGATCCAACGACTATCTCTGCAATTCAGCAGTTGCTGCATTCAACCTTCCACATGAAGACCTTGGTCGGTTCACTTACTTCTTGGGGTTAGAGGTACATTATCAATCTTTTTTTATTTATTTTTATTTTTTTAAATCAGCACAAGTATATTTAAGATATGGTCCACTTAGTCGGCATCACCAATGCAAATTTTGTTGACACCCCCATGGAAATTAATGTGAAATATAGCCGAGATGAAGGTATTTTTCTTAAAGACCACACTTTATATCGCAAGTTGGTTGGTAGTCTTATCTACCTAACCAACACTTGACCAGACATCTCTTTTGATGTCCACACAGTTAGCAAGTTCATACAATCCCCTTGGCATCTCCACCTTTTAGCAGTACACCGCATCATTTGATATCTTCTTGGCACTTCCAATCATGGCTTATTCTTCCCTACTGGTTCATTACTCTAGCTCCAAGCCTACAGTGACGCTGATTGCGCTGGATGTCCAAACACAAGGAAATATACTACCGGATGGTGTATGTTTCTGGGTGATGCTCCAATCTCTTGGAAATGCAAGAAACAAGCCTCAGTCTCTAAATCATCCACTGAAGCAAAGTATCGTGCCATGTCTACTGCATGTTCTAAGATAATTTGGTTGCATGCTCTTCTAAAAGAACTTGGTTTCTCCCAAGCCAAACCAACTCCATTACATGCTGACAACACAAGTGCTATACAAATTGCAGCGAATCTAGTTTTCCATGAACGAACAAAGCACATAGAAGTCGATTGTCACTTTATCCGGGGAGCCTACAACCGCAGAGTTATCACTCTACCTCATGTCTCAACATCTAAACAGACTGCTGACATCTTCACCAAATCCTTATCACGTTAGCACCATAATTTCCTAGTTAGCAAATGGATGCTTTTAGACTTATTAGCATCAATTTGAGGGGGGATGTCAACGGAAATTAACAAATTTACTGGTCATTTAAAACCAGCAAAATCATAATTGGACATTTAAAGCTAGAATAAATTGTACAACTGTAGTTTTGTAACTGTAAATTTGTAAATCATCCTTAATTAGGATAGCTCAGCTGTAGGATAGACATATGACAGTTTAGCTAAGTTACAGGGCTGAAATTCAGCTTTTATTAAACACTATTTATATGAGAATTCTCTAGGAGGAAGACAGTTTTCTGGCCTATACTTTTCTCAGTTTAACAGTCACTACTCACTAGTGTCTACTGATAAATTTTTAGAAGCCATTTTCCTTAAAATTGAAAGAATTTCTTTCTGACTCTTGCAGTACTATTCTTTGCAATCTCCACGTTCATTTAGTTTCTATGTATTATCCTCTATGCAATCTACTTCCCTAAGTTGTCCATAGTGAAATACTACGGTTCAAAGGCAGCGTTAGAAGGATTAAAAACTGTTTCAGATGACTTGCTGCTGCTGGCATTCAAACTGAGACAAACCAACAAGTAATCCAACTTATTTTTCTTCAGAACATTCAAACTGGCATTCAAGTGAAATTCTTTCTATGATATACTGAAGGGTTTTGGAATTGTAGGTTGGATACAATGGCAAACAACAAGAGCGGTTGAACAACAAACAATTTTTCTTCATAACATTGATTATGCAGCTGACTTGTTTCTGATATATGTATTAACACTGTCAATTTTCCCTGGTTTCTTGTATGAAAATACTGGATCACATCAGTTAGGCACATGGTAATCACTCATTTGATCATGCAAGTTTTCTTTTATATGACATAAAACAGAATCATTTGGTTTCGTTTGCTAAATTTTGAGCAGTGTTATCCACTAGTAGTAATACTCAACAAAATTTCCTGAAACTTCTGTACAGCGTAATTCTAATGTAAAGATGACAAATATCATGCAGCTTTTCTGTACTATCCTTATAATGTCAAGAATGGAACCTTTGCTATCTAATATACTTTAAGTTCAAAATCATGAACTGTCTTATTTATAGCCATCAGCAACATTAGTCTTCATTACAATTGCAAAACAGACTGAAAACTTAAGTGAATATGGAAAACACGCCCCCCTCCCCTTTCTCCCAACATCAAGTAAGGATTTGTGATAGAGAATGATATACTGAATTTCATGGTTGCATTGAACTGATGATCTTTCTAAGTATCCACTTGTTTTGATAGCGATGTACAACATTGCGGATCTAATATCAAGATATATTCCTCTGGTGAAATTCTTGAAGTTGGAGTCAAGGAAGGCTTACTAATTGCAGTTCTTTCTAGATTCTTGCTGATCCCAGCATTTTACTTCACAGCAAAATATGGTGATGATGGATGGATGATCCTGCTCATATCCTTCTTGGGATTCACCAATGGCTATCTCACTGTGTGTGTCCTTAAAGTGGCACCCAAAGGTTACAAGGTTAGCTTATTTATCTACAATGTTCATAGAGAACTGAGTCTATCTTTTGGTTCAATCACTCATCACAGTTTTGGGGTTTGTGCTTTGGCAGGGTCCCGAACAATATGCATTGGGTAATTTGCTTGTGCTGTGTCTTTTAGCTGGCATATTTGCAGGGGTTGCTCTTGATTGGTTATGGCTTATAGGTGAAGAACAAGGATTCTAAACAAAAACCAAGTATATGTTGTAACTGATGAATCCTTAGTCAATTGAAGTTTCTCTATTGTTGCACTTGGAATCTTCAAACATCAGTCAAAATCATATTTTGAGTCATACCTATGATATGATATTAATCTATGAAAATCATAGAATTAAAATACTCTCTTGGCTGGAAAAAGATGAGCAATCATTGAATTATCATATCTGGCTATGTAACTGGAGATTCCATGCTCCTAAGTTTCTGCCGCTAAAGAAATGCCAGAGAACCATGTAAACCAACTGTTAAGCAGCAGAAAATCTTAAAATTCATCCCTTAAGCAGCAGGATCTGGTTGAGGCACCCAGAATGTAAAGCAAATTATTTTCTACTGAAAAAAAGAATGAAAAAGTATATTTTCCGAAAAATTGCTACTTAAAGAAGCGTAGGAAAATTCCTATGTTGATGATACTAAAGTAATATCTTCCCATTTCATTTCGTACGTAATTTCCCTTTATGATACTATGCTCACTGATTTTAAAGTTCGGAACTTTACATTAAATTTTGAGGGGAGGGACACCTCGAATTTTCCAAAAAGGGCCTATAGCCACATCAAGTTGGCTTTTCTTTGCATTTAATGCCCAACCCCTCGCCATTAGGAGTGTAAGGACATTTGTCCAGAAAGTTATAGTGCTGCTGCCAATTGCCAAAAATCTATGCAGTGCTTTGACGTGCATTAAACTTGTTGCAGTCATTTATAGAATTCTGAAGCAATTACTTTTCTGGCAATGTGTCAGCTCAATGCTTTCAATTGAAAAATTAGCTTGAGACTTGAATTAAAACGACTCTGTTTCACCACCAAGGTCATTTTCCTGTCTAGAGGTCCTTTGTCGCAACTCAGCTGGATAGCTTCTGTTCAGTCAAATTTCAGAACCAGTATTCATTCAGAAAAAAATAATAAAAGAAAAAGGTGAGTTCATTTCTAATCCAGCAAAAGAGAAACCCTTTGTTTTTCTCCCTTTTGGGAGGGGCGAGGTGGGGAAAAGTGGGGTTCTTCTGATTTTGCAAATGAGAATCTATTCTCTCAGTAGGGAATCTAATTTTACATCAGCCAGTTAGCAACTATTACAACTCAAATTGCATTAGTCAAGAAGGATTGGTTTTTATATTTTGATTTAAAAAATTTTCTTTGTAAATTGAGTCTACAATGAAAGGATCATTTGAGAGTCTTCAAATTAAATCAGTATGGTGCATGGCCTTAAATTTTTTGTGTACAAGCAGAGATACATACACTGCAGAGTTTTGACTTTAATACTTGTAGGGATTCATCATGAGAACTGCTGATGAAACCAGGGCTCCAATAAGGCTAGAGGTTTGTGCTGAAAATTTGTTTCACTTGATGATTCAGGGGATTTTTTAAGATTTCATAAGAAGGATTGAGAACTATGTTTCTCAAAATAATAGTGTTACATCGATGTGCAATCCAGGGAAAGTACAAAGCAATGCTAGTTTGTTTTATTCTTGGAGTTGGGAACCTTATACCATGGAACAGTATGCTAACAATAGGAGATTACTACTACAAGCAATTCCCTGTGAGTAATCATTTGTTACTTTTAGTTTCTTAACTAATCTGAATCTGTATACTGTTCTTTGTAAGTATTCTGTGAAGTGGTTAAATTTTGGTCTTCTGATTAGCATGTGAGTCAGAAATCCTATAAAGATTCATGCTTGAAATCTAGAAAATGGATAGGAGAAGGGGCTTGAAACCTGATTCTTGAGTAGATGCTTGTAAATTCTGCAACTTTATACTATCTGTATATAAAGAATGAATGCCACATTGTATATATGAGCATGGTACTACAAAGGGGTTTCAACAAAGATCAATTCTAAACTGCAGAATAGATCAGTATATTTTCTTCTTCATTGTTTTATGACTTTTTCACTCTCCTTTTGAAGAAATACCATCCATCACGGGTACTTACCCTCTTTTATGAACCATTTGCACTTGGAACATTGGCATTACTAGCATACCATGAGTCAAAGATGAATACTAGACTGCGGAACCTATCAGGATACACCATCTTTTTTGCAAGTACTTTGCTGGTTCTTATGGTAAGTTAAGCCTTCCTCACTTATTTTCTCTTCATGTCTGTAGGCTAATTCATGTGATTCATAATCCATTTTTACTTGTCCTTAACATACATCCAATAATTTGTTGTACCAGTTGGATTTAGTCACATCAGGGAAGGGGGGAATTGAAGCTTATATTGGTTTATGTGCACTTTCTGGTTGTTTTGGAGTTGCAGATGCCCATGTTCTAGGTGGAATGGTTGGAGATTTATCTTTCATGTGCCCTGAATTACTTCAGGCTAGTCTTCTCAAAGTTATTTCATTTTTGTTTGGTAACTTGAGCTATTTTATCTCTAACTTATTCATACCTCTTATTTTAATTTTCTTCAGTCCTTCCTTGCTGGTGCAGCTGCATCTGGGGCTCTAGATTCTCTATTGAGGATGCTCACAAAAGTAGTCTTTGAAAAATCTCATAATGGACTTCGCAAAGGAGCTAGTATGTAGTCCTCACCATATTATTATGTAGACCATGTTGGTTTTTTTTTTGTTACATGTCTTTCCTGCAAGCTTATCACAAAACTTGGGTTTCTCCTTCTTGTTGCAGTTTTATTCTTTGCAATCTCAACCTTCATTGAGTTTTTATCTATCCTTCTCTATGCAATTTACTTCCCCAAACTGCCAATTGTTAAGTACTATCGCTCAAAGGCAGCCTTAGAAGGATCGAAAACAGTTTCAGCGGATCTTGCTGCTGCTGGGATCCAAACAGATGAAAACCAAGTAAACTTTGATACCACATGAATTACGTTTAGGGAATTTTTCAAGATTGCATATCCTAAAAGACTTTCGATCTTTCACAGGTTAACGGTGATTCTAAACATCAAGAGCGATTGAACAATAAAGATTTATTCCTCCAGAACATAGATTATGCAGCTGATTTGTTTCTGACATATGTGCTTACATTGTCAATTTTCCCTGGATTCCTCTATGAAAACACCGGTGCACACCAGCTGGGGACATGGTAGGCACTAACTTACCACAGAAAAATTTTGTTGCCAAACTCATTTCAACTTGAATTGAGAGGGTGATGAAATGATCTAAATCTCTTGTTCCTCACTAGAAGTTTCCATGGATATTGATATTTCAGGTACCCACTAGTTCTAGTTGCAATGTATAATGTGTGGGATCTAATATCAAGATACATTCCAACAGTGAAATGCCTGAAATTGGAATCCAGAAAGGGAATAATGGTTGCAGTTCTTTCTAGATTCTTACTGGTCCCAGCATTCTACTTCACAGCAAAGTATGGTGATCAGGGATGGATGATCCTTCTCACTTCCTTTCTGGGGTTAACCAATGGCTATCTCACAGTGTGTGTACTTACAGAAGCACCCAAAGGATACAAAGTGAGTTAATATTCTTCTTTTTACATCCTTTTTATACATATTGCATTGAATTTCATTTGTTTTGCAGATTAAAATTGTTGGCAACTTTTGGTTTTGCAGGGACCTGAGCAGAATGCTTTGGGTAATTTGCTTGTGCTGTGTCTTCTGTGTGGCCTATTTATAGGTGTTGCTCTTGATTGGCTATGGCTAATAGGTAAAGCAGAAGTATTCTGAAGAATCATGTCCACCTTGTCATTGATTCATATGCCACTCGTTTGTCTTGATATAACCAAATTTTGTGGATAATAGCTGATCAGTATACTAAGGCAGTGAAATAGATATTTTCTGTCATTATTTTCTCTCGGTATGTAAATACGAACTTCATCAGCTTCACTACGTGTTATTTCGATTATACATAATAATAATATATATGAACAGAGCACTCATATAATTTAAATATAATAACTATATATAAAAACAAAATAATTATATAGAACCAATGGTATTTTGGTAATTTCTTGGTGCGACAGTTACCTAATTGGAAGGCACATGTTTTTGGTATCATTGAGTCTTTTATGAAAATTTCTAACACTCACAATAATAAACTCAAAATTAACATGGTTTTAGTTAAAACTGAAGTAAATCTAATTGATTTCAGATAGTCAGATATACATAGATATTAAAAAAGTGTGCATTTATATGTACCAAAAAGAGTCAAGGTTAGTTCAGTGGGTAAGGATCGAATTACTTTGTTTGTAAGGTCTAGGTTTGAATCCCATGGTAAACAGTTTTTCTTTAGTAGATAATCTGTAAGTATCACTTTAAACTTTCGTTAAAACTTGTGACATATCCGAACTTTAGAATAGGATAACATCCTCTTATCCTGAACTTTACTTACTAAAAAAATATGTACCAAAAAGAATACAAAACTTATCTCTAATTGGGCCGCAATACAATTTGAGGAAGCAACAAGCATTAGCTCGCAACAGTATACCGCATGCCTGATCCATTTGTCAATCTGATGTTTTTGATTTTGGGTGATTCGGATAATCCGAATATGAAAGTTGGCTCAGCAGAGAGCCCAAGCTAATGGCAAATGGCAAGCAAGGTGGCCCAAGAAAGAAAAAAAGAATTGATCACGGCCCAGCCCAAACAAAAGTCAACTCTTCAAATTTAATAATTTATCCTCTTTTTTCAATTTCTTCAAAAAAAATCGAGTAATAATCAATTTTACTTTTCTGGTTAGATGCTTCTATTGCAAAATTAAATTATTTTTGTGACATCCAATCTATATTTTTTAATATTTTCCTGTACATCAAAATAAAAAATTATCCTCATTCATTTTAAGCAAATTACACTGATAATCTTTTACATGAAATGAAATTACATAAATTTTCTTCTTAGAATTGATATGCTGATTTATGGTTATCATCTTTCTGTTTATTTTGTAAGAATTACTATCTGTTTTAATAAAAATTCTCAAATAATTATTTACTATTGTATGGAAATGTATATTATAATATTTTGTAAGAAATTAAATATATGGCTGATTTATTAATAATCACGTTCTTGATATATTCACCTAAAATATAATTAATTAAAAACAATATGGATTTTAAATAACTATCAACATCATGACGTCTTTTTTCATTATAAAATATCTCATGATTAAACTTTAACACAGTTGCCCAAGTGCTCAAATGGTCCAATATTTCATGTAGGATTTATCTCTTAATATTGTATGATAATAGAATATATTTTACCCTTACTTTGTTTTTCTTCAAAAAAGATCTCATTATTTTTTGTTAAAATAATAAATAAATATTTAGATATTTAATCATTTTGTACACACACGTTAGTGTATGGTTGTTGGAAATGCAGATAAATTTAGTAAGCCTTCAGTTTCCCAGCTTGGGATAAGAAAGGTTTTACTAATTAGAATTCAGCGGTTAACGTTGTAAAAAGAATGTGCAGTGTTTTCTTCCTTCTCATGCAGCCTTTATATGGTAGTATTCATGCACGTAATGTTCTTCACCAAACGTTTAAAAGAATATGCTTAAGTTGAGAGTTCCTGAAGAAATCTCTCTGCCCATTTTCCATTATTCCGGCATCAAAATCTTGCCTTGCTCATGTAAAATTCTGAATCTTCTTTGCTTTTTCCTCACTCCAACTTCATATTTTAATATGATCAACTTCCGTGAACCAATAGTTTCATTCTCTTAATCTTCATTATAAGAAGAGAGGCCCTTAATCTCACCCTTCTGCAGTAACCCTTCTCACATTGACCTTGAAGCTTTCTTCTTTTCATGGCGTTTTAAAATTTCTTCTCAGAATTGGTAAGTGTTCAACCTTCAATGTCCTCATCTATCTTTGTTGGGAAATCATTCAAAAAGGAAGAAAGGAGGGAAAAGAAGAAGCAGGGAAAGAAAAAAAAAAAAACAATTCCTAACTAGGGTTTGTTCTCATTTTCAATAGGCTGCTCTGCTACTTTATTGGCCTTATATATTTTGGTGTTGTTATTTATGATCATTGAGAAAATAAGATTATCTTTTTTAATTATGTGAATTTTTTGAATCATATATTGGTGGGTTGATTTTGTAGACCTTTCACTTTTCCAAGTTCTATGTGATTAAGTAAAGAATATAATAGAGACACAATGCTAGCCCTTACAAAGATTTTTAGGTGCCAAAAACTAGTGCAAGTCCCCGTTTGTGAGTTAATTAGGTGTTTCCATAAGGAACCAATTCCAGTGGCATGGAAAAAACCAGAAAATGGTTGGACCAAACTAAACTTTGATGGCTCTTGCAAAGGAAGAAGTGGAAAGGCTAGCATTGGAGGTGTAGTAAGAAATGATAAAGCAGAGTTCTTGCTTGGCTACGCTGAATCTATAGGACGCGCTAATAGCACCATTGCAGAAATCACTGCTCTTAGAAGAGGCCTTGAATTGGTCCTGGAAAATGGGTGGAATGATGTTTGGCTTGAAGGAGATGCCAAAACATTGGTTGAAATTCTAGTACAAAGGAGAAAAGTTAGATGCTTAGAAGTGCGAAGACATGTTAGTCACATAAATTCTATTTTACCAGAGCTTAACAACTGCATTGTGAGTCATATATATAGGGAAGGCAATAGGGCTGCTGATAAATTTGCTCAAATGGGACATCAATTGGACAAGCCTAGAATTTGGAGACACATTCCTCCTCATGAAGTTTTGACTATTGTGCATGAAGATGCACAAGGTAAAATTGTTCTCCGTAGAAGATGACAGATTCTTTTATTTTTTATTACATGTATATATTTAGTCAAAGTTTGTTAGCAAAAGAAAATATGTATTTAGTCAAATGCTTTGTATGTACATGTAATTTATATATTTCTGTACATTTATTTAATGTAAAAAAGAGAAGTTATTGAATATGTAAAATAACTTGTAATTAATTTTGAAGGAGAAAAAAGAAATTACCAAATAATATTGTTCTGCAAAATATGCAGGCCCATTTTAGATTATTGTTGATGCCAAAATTGTCAAATAAGTTGGAATTGATTAAGCTCTTCATATATCTAACTGAAAATTGGGCTCCTGAAAAATTTCATCAGCATTCAACAACTAAAACTTTGCTAGTTTTAAATGACATAAAATTATCTGAAACCAAAAGCTAATTAAGGAGTTGATTGGAAGTGACTTATTCTAAAAGTTAAAAGCTTGATCATTTCTTACTCTATTTAGTTAAAAATGCATTTTCACAACTTGATCATGCATGTTGATGCTTCCATTTTGCACAATCTCACAGCCATATCATAGTTTGAAAGACCTTAATAATGACATAAAGAAGAAAAGGACAAGGATTCAACTTGTATCAAGATGTAACTCTGTGCAAGATTTTGGCTTTCTTCCATTTTCCACACTTCCACAGGCAAAGGAGGGTACTATTCAGCCCAAAGCCCACAAGTTTGAAATGGTCAAATACATTCAAAGATAATTTATAATTATATCAAGTAGGAATCTATGTACTAATTAAGGGTCCATGTCCTTGAATTCTTAAATTTAGTATCAGCAAAAAATTATAAGAATGACTCGATTTGGGACCAAAACAGATGATATAGTACAAGAATATTCCATTCCAGTACAATTGACCAGTACACAATTTCGATGTTGAAAATTATAACATAGGTCATAGAACAGCAAACCAATGGTAGTACAAAATTAATGAAGCATGGTGTACTACATTCAGATCCAAGCGTGTTTTTCAAGCAATACAATATATAACAGATGCACCAGCCAGAGAATATCAGAGATGTGCATGGATCTCATGGAGTATTGGAAACTCCTCACATCGGAGAAACATTATTGAGTGCAGCGTTGATGAAAGTCCTAAATCACTTGTGTTTCTCCGACCAAGTCCTAAGGAGAAACGTCGTCGACGCTGCACCCAATCATGTTTTTTTTGGCAATGTGGGATGCTGCTAAATGTGTGGGAGGCATATATGATTATGAAGAATGGCAGGTTATGTTTTCTCCATTTCTTTTGTGTGTGTGTGTGTGTGTGTGTGTTTTTTTTTTTTTTCAAATATTGCAGATTGATTCAGTGCTTGGATTTCTCTGGCTAAATGTGTTCTTAATTGGAAAGTGTCATTTTGTGCAATATTGTTGAGCAATTTTACATTCATGAAGCAATGAAAAGGGATTTCATTTAACTGATTGGAAATTTGGAATCCAGATTCTTCATCTAATATAATTGCAGAAATCCATGAATGTAGCATCTTCTCAATGACTGTAGAATTGTCTTAGATCAAATTACAAGCAATGAAATTGGTTATGGAATTTACTTTCTCCTTTTTCTCTTGCAGCATATACGGCATAAAGCATGTAACTCTCCAAAAATGAGGAGTCAAAAGCTGATAACATTTTGTCCAGTATTGAAACCAGAAGAAATAAATGGGTATTGTCTCCTCGGTTGCCACAAAAACCCTCTCCCTATATAATCTCCCATTGAGCCTCTCAAGAAAAACAAATGTAAAAAGTTGGTTTTTTTTTTTTCTCTTTTTTCCAAAAAAATAAAATTGTCTGCATCTCTAATGACAATTTGTCATCCATTGCTTTCTCTATTAGTAAAATTTGTCCCTTTTTCACATGGCATTCCTATTTATTTCCGTTACAACTTACAACCATCATCAAAGATAATCACATTAGCAAGTATATTCTCTCATTCAACGCCATATAATTATTGAACTAGAACTCTGCAATTTGAACTCAGAGACTTGATGTAGACCCAAAAAGAAGTTTTGAAAATAAATAAATAAATCAGTTACCTTGGCAAAAAGTTATTATGCAGAAATAGTCCTCTTGAGATATTCTAGAGGCAACAAGAGTCACTGCATTCCAAAATGCTTCAGCATTCAGAGAATCAGAAGTTGTGCTTCATTCTAATTATAAATTGTACAACTTCCAAATAAGCAATTTATATAGTAACTGTTGTGCCAAACAGTCACAGAATTGTATATAAAATGCAAAAATTGGAAAATGTACTAGTTATAGTTGCAATGACAGAGCTGAGAAACTCAAATTTACTGTTGAAAATATTCCATAACTGCTGATTTCCTTCAAATTTATGCAATCAGTAACATGATACTCTTCTGTATGCATTGTTTTAGGGGCCCATTACCTTGGAAAATGTTGATGCAAGAAAAAGAAATGGGCTTTGATCAAACAACAGTTGAAGATTTCTCAGCCCATAAACAAGTGCACTAAATTTTCTAATCAGTTACTCTCATGCAAGAGCAAGACTATCAAGGAAATATTTCATCATACCATGCAAAATAATGTTGAGACCAAGTGTTTTGCAGTTACCCAAAACTAAAAATTAGAAGGACAAAAATGAATGATAAATTGGTTATGACCAATTTTTATTTTTTTATTTTTTTATTTTCCCTCTTTATTCAAGGAATCAATATTCGCTAATTGGATTGGAACATTTAATAACAAATGTGAGCAAAATCCTTGTTCCTATATTGGATGCTCCCATAGCCAGACATCAGTAGGTCAGCTAACATTGATAAAGAGATTGCATTTGCATATAACAGAGAGCAGGATATTGCATATCAAAACCATTAACTATGACTTTACCTTAAAGAACAAAAACACACTCTATTACATCAGAAGCTTCTACAAAAACCAGAAAAAACCTTGGTTTCTGCATTGGCCATTCCATTCATGGATTATAAATAACCAAATCCTTAAATCAAATGTTGAATACTAAATTTCAGGATACTGCATCATTAATACAATGAGATTGGTTTCACTAACAAGAAACTCCAAGAATAGCAAGTGGATTTGTCCAAACAATCCACAATAAATAATCCTTAAAATTCTGTGACAGGATTTACAAACCAAAACCTGGGTCCAAACAAACAAAGCTCGATATTAGTGAAAAAAAACAAAACAAAAAAGTAAAGTAAAACCCCTTAATGTGCTTTTTCACAGAAATGCTTGCACCCTATCAGGGTAGTGGCGATAAGATCGCAAGCATTTGATTTTGAAGAGCCCTGATCCCTGATAACATCATGATCCCACTTGTTCCTATGTTGAAGATTACGAGACTAAATAGGACTCTCTCTTTACCAATAATTACGGGAATATGCCATCTCTGATTGCCATCCCCACTGTTTCTTTCTTCCAATAAATACACTCTTCGGTTGGGGTCTGGAAACCCTTTTTATTCACTTTGCTCTCTGCAGAAAAAGACAGTTTTTTTCGCGACCCAGTTCTAATTTCCCAGCAAATTTTCCCGAGAAAATTTCAATTCCGCCAAAAAATAAAAATTTTCTGGGAAAATCTCAATGGAAGAGGAGGAGGCTTTACCGGACCATCTCCGCTGCAGCCGCACCGACGGTCGGCAATGGCGGTGCCGTCGAAAGGTCATGGACAACCTGAAGCTCTGTGAGATTCATTATCTTCAAGGGCGCCATCGGCAATACAAGGAGAAGGTCCCGGAGTCACTGAAGCTTCAGAGAAAGCCGAAGAAAGGGTTTAATTTTAGGAATGTTGAAAACGGCCCTGTTCTCAGCAATGTTGAAATTAGGGCACGGAAAGTGGGGAAGATGGCGAGGTTGATGAAGAAGAGGCGCAAATCTTCAGATGGGTCAGAAGCATTGGATGGTTCTGTGAGGAAAAAGCCCTTCAAGCAAGGTGGTGGTGATATGCAGTTGGAGTTGATAAGGATGGTGTTGAAGAGAGAGGTCGAGAAGAGAAGGAAGAAGCAGGGAGAGAAGAGGAAGAACAAGAACAAGAAGAAGGAGATTGAGATGGAGTTGGAGATGGAGGAGGAGTTACAACAGAGTGAGGAAGAGTTAACGAGAGAATTGCCCAATGGGTTAATGGCAATATCTCCTGCATTGACGCCTCAAGATTACAGCAATGTGGGTTCCCCTTGTGATGTTAAAGTTGGGGTTGATAAAGCAATTACTCCTCGTTACTTTCGTTCCAAGAATGTTGAGAGGCTCCCTGTTGGCAAATTGCAGGTACATTGTCTCCGGGTTTAGAAAATCAGCTGAATCTTTTTCTTATTATTTTGGTGGTTTCAATGATTTAAATGTTTCCTATTTAAGTCAATTGTTTGTTTTTTCTAAGGTTATACCATATGGGCGAAACCTGAAGAAGGCTAGGAGGAAGAAGTGTCATTGGTGCCAGAGAAGCGATTCTTGGAATCTTATTAAGTGCTCGAGCTGTCAAAAAGAGTTTTTCTGCATGGATTGCATCAAAGAACGGTTTGTTATATTCATTTGCCCCAAATTTGAGATAAACTTCAACCCGGATGACATTTTCTGTGTATACTTATTTTTAAGTTTGCTTAGTGTGTTGAACTTCTTGAATTCTTGCCATCTAAAGTTCGTGATACAGGGTGAAAATCTACATTGTAGCTTATAAATTCGCCTTTGACAAGTCATGGTTTGAGTTTTAGGGGCCGGATTGTAATAGAAATTATGGGCAATCGTGGAATTTGGATTTAAGACGCATGATTTGATTAGTTAATGAAGTAATTAGAGAGTGTTCATGATATAGTTTTAGAACTCCTTAGACCTACGCATAGCCCGTTTGTGGTAGCTTAGAGACATGTGTAGAGTGTTTATCAATGTCAGCAGAGTTTACTACCAATTAATAAATTCATACCAGTAGATCGTCCATGTAGATTTTTGGTAATTTTTGACAGTAATACTACCAAGCCAATCAATAATGAAGAGTGTTAAGATATTTTAACCATTTGATTTCTGCTGTCTGCACTGGGGATCAAAATATGAGATGATTTTCGACTCTATTTTGAAACAAATTTAGGTATTTTGATACTCAAAATGAAGTTAAGATGGCATGTCCAGTTTGTCGAGGAACTTGCACCTGCAAAGACTGCTTGGCAAGTCGAAGTAAAGACAGTGAAAGTAAGGTCTGATATCAAAGTTGGAAATTTGCTGCTAGATCAGTGTCTTTCTCTTTTGGTACCATTTGCTGACACTTCAACTTATGCCCTGTTGTTTCAGGAACTTTTGGCTGGTAAAAGCAGAGTTGACAGAATATTGCATTTTCATTATTTGATCTGTGTGCTCCTTCCATTGCTTAAACAATTAAACGAAGACCAGAATGCTGAGCTAGAAACAGAAGCAAAAATTAAAGGTAATAATCATCATTCTTCTTACAAAGATGATTTCTGAATCAGATTTAGTTGGTTGTAGAACAGTTATGTTAGATGCCTATATATGTACCAGGGAAAAGACCCTCTGATGTTCACATAAAGCAGGTTGAATTTGGCTGCAATGAGCAAAATCACTGGTATGTTCTCTTCTACTGCAAAGATTGATGTTTCTGATAAAGTTCATGTGATTTTCTGGTGTTGCTTGCTGACTAATGTAACACTTTGCTCAGCAATCACTGCAAAACTCCCATTTTGGATCTCCATAGAAGCTGCCCTAGTTGTTCCTATAGCCTTTGCTTAAGTTGTTGTCGGGAATTATCTCAAGGCTGCACCTCTGGAGAAATTAACTCATCAATATCCAAGTTTCCTGGTAGAAAGAAAGCTTGCATTGCCAGCGAAAAGCGCTTTTTCAATAAGAAGGCCATTTGTAATGGAAACTCAATTGCTACTTCGTCATTGCCTAAGTGGACATATTGTAATGGAACTGGCAGTGTATCTTGCCCACCCCAAGAGGTTGGTGGCTGTGGTGATAGCCTTCTTGATTTGAGATGTGTTTTTCCTATGAGTTGGACGAAAGAGATGGAAATAAGTGCAGAAGAAATAGTTTGCAGCTATGACTTTCCTGAAACTTTGGATAGAAGTTCATGCTGCTCACTGTGTCTTGACACAGATCATAACGTTGATGGATTCAAACAGTTGCAAGAAGCAGCTATAAGAGAAGATTCAAATGATAACTACTTGTTTTATCCCACACGTTTGGACATCAATAATGATCATTTTGAACATTTTCAGAAGCACTGGGGCAAAGGCCATCCTGTGGTAGTGCGAGATGTGCTCCAAAGTACATCTAACCTCAGTTGGGATCCACTGGTCATGTTCTGTGCTTATCTTGAGAGGAGCATCACAAGATATGAAAACAATAAAGAATTACTTGAAGCTTGTTTGAATTGGTGTGAGGTCAGTTTATCAACTAATTGTATCTGTCACACTACACTAGTTTTTGATGGAGTTATTAATTGATACTATCATGATAGCTGTCCAAAAAAATTGATACTATTTTTATTCATTAATATAATTTATAATCATGGATAAATTTTTCCCAATTTTTTCGGTTTATGGTATTTTCAAATAATATCCAATGAACATAGTTGTTCTTATTGACTTATTGATTATTAAAAGTGACTCAGCTCCACCCTTGTTCTTAATAAGGATGGAGCTGCCCCTGAAACCCCTGAACTGAATGACCATTGCTAAAGGTGTATTATAATTAATTTGAGCTTTCTTATTCTATGACAGGTTGAAATTAACATTAGGCAGTATTTTAGCGGCTCTCTTAAAGGTCGGCAACCGAAAAACATGTGGCATGAGGTGTTAAAATTGAAGGGATGGCTGTCTTCTCAACTATTCAAAGAACAGTTTCCAGCTCATTTTTCTGAAGTTATTGATGCTCTCCCACTTCAAGAATACATGAATCCCACTTCTGGTCTTCTAAACTTAGCTGCAAATTTGCCACAAGGGAGTGCAAAACATGACCTAGGACCACATGTCTATATTTCATATGGCTGTGCTGACAAAGAAGATGATTCTGCAACAAAACTCTGTTATGACTCTTATGATGTGGTATATTTTCTTCCTTGTCATGTCACACTAGATTTCTTTTCACATATTTCTAGACTAATACTGTGCTGCACTTTTGGTCGTATATTTTCATAATTGAAACTCTAACATGGTAAACAAATTTCCTCTATTATGGAATGCTCTTCCTCTTTCCAAGTTTGCTAATGTGACAACAGTGTCATGTATCTTTTATGCATATAATCTGTGCCCATGATAACTTTGTGGAGATCTCCTCTTCTGAAGTAATCAGCATCTGTATGGAATGTTTTCTAGTCATGAAATCTCTGTCCCTTATGCATGCTTGTTGTAGGTCTGAGTGAAAATCTAAAATGATTTCTTAATGGAAGTCATGGTGTTTCTAATGTTCTTGGCTTTTTGTTTTAGTAGCATTTACTGTGTTGATCATATTTGTTTTTAATAGCACTAGTCAACGGTGTCAAAAACTGATATTACAATCTAACTTAGCCAAGTCCTTAGTCCAAGTTCAATTGATATTTGTTTATTTAGGATGTGGTCTAGCATCATAACAAGCACTTAAAATTGATGTACAGAAAGAAGTTTGAAGTATTTACTATGTTGTGTCATCATCTTTTGAGTCAGTGTTCGTGAATTGAGCCCTCTAATTGTATGCCACAAAGTTTCTCTTTGTAGGTATTCTATTCCCGTACTGGCTTTTTATCACTATATGATGCATGCACTAGACACTAGTGGATAATAAGTTATCTGTGCCATTTACCCTATCTGATTTGTAATTTCAGGTTAATATTATGGCACATACGACAGATGTTCCTCTCTCTACAGAACATCTTAGTAAAATAAGAAAGTTGCTCAAGAAACACAAAGCTCTGTGTGAAAAGGAGTCTTCAGATATTGCTAGTGAGCAACTAAAGGAAAAGATTGTGAAAGGAAATTCATTATTGCATGCTGAAGACGTGGACCAAGCAGAAGTTCAGAGCATGGATAGAGAAGAAACACAGTTTCTCAGGAGAGTCAATCGAACAGCTTGCATCTCCACTGAAGCAAAACAAGTAGTTAGTCAGAGTATTGCCAGCAATATTTCCCAAAATGGGGAATGTGGATCTGATTCTGATACTGATTCTGACCCCTCTTTATTTCTCCGTGCTACTGTTCAAACAACAGGAATGTCTAGAAATCATAATTACAGAAATACCATTGAAACCTTCAATAATGAAAGAAATAAAAAGTTAGCTGAGCATTCTGGTGCCCAGTGGGATGTTTTTCGCAGACAAGATGTTCCAAAGCTCATAGAATACCTCAAAAAACACTCTGATGAATTTTCTCATGCCCAAGACTATCACAAGCAGGTAAGTTTAAAAGAAGACACAATTCTATAGGAGGATTTTGTTGGAGTAGGTGATGATTTTTGGTCTCTTTTCTGCAGATGGTTCATCCAATTCTAGATCAGAGCTTCTTTCTTGACAACATTCACAAAATGCGGCTCAAGGAGGAGTTTGGTAAGTGCTTAAGAATACCTTTATGTGTTTGTATCATCTGTTACAATCCTAAATAACTGAATTGACAAACTTGTCTCTGCTACCAGAAATTGAACCATGGACATTTGAGCAACATGTTGGAGAAGCTGTAATCATTCCTGCTGGATGTCCATACCAGATTAGGAATCCTAAGGTCTCTTTCACATGCTACCCCCCCGCCTTTCTTTTCGCTCTCTAGTTTTAAGTAGCAGAAAACTTATTATTTTTAAATTATTCTTGTACTATATATCCAATCTTTGTTTGACATGACTTATAGTCTTGTATATTTTAGCAAATGATTCCCAACAATCTATGAATTGTAGGATACATAATAATCCTTACTTTCCGCATGATGGCAAATAAAGAATAGAATACACTTGTCTCAATATCAATTTGTGTAGCTGTTTAATGCATCCTAACAAGTATTTGCTTCTTGATCTGCAGTGTTGTGTTAGTGTAGTGTTGGAATTTATGTCCCCTGAAAATGTGACTGAGTGTATCCAGTTGACTGATGAAATGCGTCTGCTCCCAGAGGACCATGATGCAAAAGTAGACAAGCTAGAGGTAAGTTTCCTAATAATATTGCAGTGCCTGCTTTTTCCTATTAGCTGTGCGCTTGGAATTAAAATTAGCGTTTCTTTTGGTCATGAAAACAGGTGAAGAAAACGGCCCTATACAGCATGAGTACAGCAATAAAAGAAATACGTGAGCTAACAAGCAAAACATGATTGCACCAGCTGAAGTATTATCTTGTACTCTCCGTAGCTGTGCAATCTCTACCTCACTCCCATGTTTTCATTTTTGTATAGATTAATTCTCAAACACACGCAGATCAAGCATTCAACTTGTTACATTGATTGATTTCAGTTTCTATTCATTTTTTTTAACTGTCATACTAATGTTTCTCCAGAATTTGAATAAAAGTTCATGTTACTGAATAAATTTCTCCATTTTTTACTTGAAGGGAATTTGATAATATTAAAAAGGAAGAGAGAGCAAAGAGTATTGTTTGAGAATGCAGTATCACCCTCGAAGATTTTAATAGCCTTTTTAGCTATCTACTTCATACACAACCGAAGCAATCTGCAACCTTGTATTGTACTGACTCAAAGTTTGAATGTGGTACAAGCCCTGAAGTCACTTCAACCACACATCTAATCTGCTAATGAAGGGCTTGTCTCCCATGAAGCATGAGAGATCCAGTGTCTGTATTAAAGTCCTTTAGTTGAGATTGATTTTAGTTGTATCATTTAAGCATTGCAGAAGATTACAGAGTTTAACCTTCCACAGGAGTGATATACACTCACATCACATTTGAGGTTTTGTAATTACAAGTGGCATAAAAAGAAATAAGTATTTTTACTTTTATGGGAAAAAATAAGTATTATATCAATGATATAATTTTTAAAACTACTAATATCAGGGATAAGATCCAATAGCATGCCTATTGGCAGGGGATATCACTGGTTTATTCACATAGAAGCCTAAGTTTTTCACAACGAATGGGAAATGGGGAAAGAACTAAATTTATTCAATTGGATATTATACACAATAGAAGAATTACATTAAAAGAGAGTATTTGTACACCAAATCAGCAAGCAGGGCTAGGGCGAAAATGAATTTCCAAATAATACACTTATCACTTAACTATAGGATCCAATAATTTTGTCATAAGTAAAACTATCAAAGAGAGAATCACTTCGAAAATAAGCCGAGTGAAATTCTTCAGCTTCGTAAACACAGTGGAGGGGGGAAAATATTCACGCTTTATTTCCTTTACTTTGATTTTCTTGTAAAGCTGCGACGCTCAGGAGCACAGTACTGACATTGTAAGAAAGTAACAACATAAATACAGGGGGCTAGAACTTCCAAAACAACCAAAAAGAAGAAAGGAAAAAAAGGAATGAGCCTAAGAAAGTTCATATTCTTAGGACAGGTTTTGGGTTATGTATTGTCAAAATTGTTTCTAAGGAACCTCAACAAACGAAGGAACTTCTCAGGGGGCCATCAGGCCATCAATTGTATAAGAAAGAGACTTTGCCCAATCAGCTCTAAGTAGCAATGTCTGCAGCGTTTGCATCACATTGTACTGAGGATCTAGCTTTCGCTGCCAACCCTGCAAATTTAAACAAATCAGGAGTGAATCATCACATCAGCAAAAACAAAGTATAACTTAAAGAAGCTAATAAGGTTAACCATATTAGTGTTGGAGCATTGGGGGGTCACATCAGTGTTTCCTATGCATGTCCTGAACAGAATAAACCTTTTTTTTTGCTACAGTTGCATTTATGTACCAGATAACTTACTAAAATGAAAAATGATTACCTCAAGAACCAAGGTTGTCACCAGCACAGTACAAACATTGCCATCTACATTAACTCTATGGCGCCTAGCTTTCTCAAGTAATTGCTCCATGCACTCAGCTGGATGGACCAGGTCACCTTCTGGGGTGCCCCAAAATGCAAAAGCCTCATCCACTTCCTGTCAAAACAAACAGGAGACCATATGTATCAAATGGCTCACAATCATATGCAACGAGTTTGGAAACAGATGAACTTCAACATCAAAATACACAGATACTTTTAGTAAACGAAGGAGTGTAATAAAAATGGCTAACGGAAAAGTTGTCAGTAAAATGAAATGATACCAATCAACCAGAAAACACTTTACACCTGAGCCTATATGCAATATATGCATAAGCATGCAAATTTTGAACAATAGATGTCTTGAAATACACCATAATAAGTCTTCTGATGTGGACCAGATGGCAGCATAAACAATGATCTAGCATAAATTAGAAATGACATATAATAAAGAGGTCATCCATAAGCCAACAATTCTTACAAAAAAATATGGTAGCATATCGAGCAAATTACCTCAATAAAAGCCTTTGGATTTGGGCAGTTCTGTTGCTTTGATAACCTGAGTGTGCACTCTGCAGCAGTTCTGCCATCTCGGCGGGCAACAGCTTTGAAAAATTCCAGTAAATTTACCCGATCACTTCTAGATAGTTCAGCAGTCATGCCTACATCAAGGAAAATCACATGAGGCTTTGACTTGAAGAGCCGTTTGCGAGAAGACCTGCTCTGAGGAACTCGAACAAGGATATTTCCAGGATGCATGTCTGCATGAATAAAGTTGTCCACCTGAAAGAGGACATCTCAATGTACAGGAAGCCAAAACTTTAAAATACTCAAGTTTAAAGTTATATAGGCCTGAGGCTTCTTTCAAATGATAGTAAGGATGTAAAATTATCACAAATAGATCAAGTAAATTTCTTAGAACGGATAACAGGATAGATTAAAACTAACATTGGGAGAAAAGAAATATCTAACTTGATAATTTTCAAGATAAATATGCTCATAGTTATTACATTAACCTGGTTATTCTTCTCGCTACCCCACCCCCCCACGCGACCAAAAAAAAAAACTTACAATTAAGGGGCAAGGACACGGCATTAGACCTAAAATAAATTGGTAATACATCTCTGGAACCTAATCTTTTTCTCATAATACCACCACACTTTAAGAGAGAGAAGGGGGACAGGGGGTGAGGGAGAGAAATTTCTTCAAAGATACTACAATTAAACAAGAAAGTATCTCAGTATCTGCTCTAGGAGAAAAGCCTGAGGAGTTTCATGAAGTCAAACTTGCTGATTGCATAGTACTTGTGCCATTACAGGTTATATCAGCAATAATGATTTGCTGTTTATGGTATAAGAAATCAAATATGTCTGATGTAGGACAAACAGGGACAGTAGATGGAATGGAAGAGAGAGAGGGAGAAGGAGAAGAGAGGGAAAACAGAAACAATCCCTTAATAATAACCTCAATTCATCAAGCAGAAACTGAAAACCCAAAATGGAAAATAATCCTTATATTGGCAAGCTCAAGTGATCATAACACCATTATATGATTGAAACCCCTAACTTGACAACAAAATAATCCTATTTTTTTTAAAAAAAAAAAATAATTTACTAGAAAACCCTTGACAAACAAGTTAATAGTGAATACCCTACTTGTGAAAAGTCCTCAATCCATAAACCTATCATATACTTTGACAATCTTATTATTCCTCTTCATGCTCCATCAATGATTAAAAACAAGAGAATTGAAAATGATGTTATCACCAACTAGCAAATATCAACATCAACAGCAACAAAAAATTGCAAAAAGAACATATATGTTACCAGAAGCATCTTCAAAAGTGCATGAGTCCCAATGTGGGCAAGAGCAGTTTTAATCTGATCATGTCCTCTAAGCTCATCAACATAGTGTGAGACACTTTCTCCTTGTTCGTAGGTTTCCACCAAAACAGCAGGATGCACAAGTGGGTAGACAGGCTTAGGGAAAGAAACATCCCTCCATTGACGGAAATTGTAAATAAAGCGGCTCAAATGAGCAGCTTCCCTAGCAAGGTCAACTTGAGACATCATGAAAACTCCGAACTGCTGTACACTTTCATCCAATCTTAACCAATTAAGTGTAGGAATAAACTTTGAAATTTTTGCTGCCAAATTGATAATCATAAAATCCCTTCTGATTGATTCTCCCACGCCAGGATGTCTAACCTTTACAGCAACCACTAGGGGCTTTGTTTGTTTCTGACCGGGGTAACGATATTTTAGAGAAGCTCGATGCACTTGGGCAATACTTCCAGATGCAACAGGCACTTCTTCAAAATTATCAAATATCTCAGATATTTTTCGACCAAATGCCTTTTCTATACTTTTTTTTGTGTAGCTGAAACTATGTTCAGGAGCTTTGGTATGAAGTTCTGAAAGCTTCATGCAAAGATCTCGAGGAAAGAGATCAGGCCGTGTAGCTGCCCACTGACCCCATTTTATGAATGCTGGACCAGCCTTTTCTAGGGTACGATGCACAACCTGAAGCCACATTTTCCTAAACTTAATTCCAAACTGATCCGCAAATGGTGCCATCACTATGCTTGGAGAGAACAAAATTGCTAGATAGAGAGCTCTCACTAACAAGACAAGGCTTTCTACAACCATGAATAGAGATGAGAACAAGTAAGTGTACCCATCTTGTGCACGCATATACAACTTGTTCTGTGATGGGTAATATTCCATGTCTACCCAATTTCGCTGAGCCCATGCTACATCTCTACGTGTGAATGCAAAAATACCAGGAACTAGCAGATAAGAACGAGCCAAAGCCAAGCTGACTGCTTGAGCGATCATATTTATGGAGGGAAATGCACAGAAACCATTGGAATAATATTTTCTGTACAGCCTTTTCCAAGCAACTTGAGAATTTTGTGCACTACTAGCTGAGATTACAGAAAAGTTCCTGGAAAAACTGTTTTTGCAAACATTCTCCTTTGCAAAACGGTTTTTGCCATATAGCAAGTATAAAGTTCGTGCTTCACTAGGAAACTTATATTGTAAGTACAATCTGCTTTTGTGAATATAAGGTCCAGCCGAGACAATTGCCCCATATCTACTCACTTCCAGATATCTGCTTCTATGATTTCTAAGAATAGAATGAGCAGCTCTCCTAATATTTCCAAGCATCAAAAATCTGCATATCCAAAATTATGTCAACTACAATAATGTTTAAACCACATTTTTTGATAGTATTGCCAATTATTTTATACATAAAAATTGTTAAAATTATTTATTTATATTCATCCATTGGGGTACCCATCCATTTCTGTTCTTTCTTTTTTGTATTCGAACACCTTTCTTTTCCCCCCCGGTCCTACCTCCTCCTAATATAATATGCTTTAAAGAAATTTCGCTATATGAATCCTCTACCAACAGCATTATAATCCTGAAAGTTTTGGTATCAATTAGAAGCTGAAATATGTTTTTTTTTAAAAGAAAACAGAATTCACCAGAAAGCAAAGAGAAAAAAGAAACAGAGGATAAGGCATCCTTCCAAAGAAACAAAACAAGGACAGAGTGACAAAAAGCAGTAGAAAAAATCAGCCCAAAAGTGATTTCCAGTGTTGTTTCTATAGTATTTCCTTTCCTAGTTAGTTGTCCTGGGATCAACATGATCCATGATTCAAGGCTGAACGAACACAATCATGAGTTATTTGTTTCGAAGAGAGTCAAGAGGCACCTTGAGTCGAGGAGAGGAAGCTGCACAGACAGGGAAAAGGAAGGATTAAGAGCAGAGGCCAATTACAAGTTGAGGAAATGAAAAATAGGTGCAACATAATTTTGACTCGATGAGAAGAGAGAAAAGAGCAGACCGTAAATCGGGAAAATAGGCCTCTACCAATTGAAGTTCCTCAATTAGAACAATAGACAGCGAGGAAAGTCAAAGAGAAAATCTTCTACACTCTGGGCAAGCAAAGGCCAAATCCAACCCCACATTATAGATTATAGTCGCTGAAATTGCTAAGGAAACCCAATGTATCCATACTTCTTTCTGGGTGGCCATGAAATTGAAAAAGCAAGGACCTATAACAATTCAGACTCTAAAAATCATAATAACTCCAAGTGCATTCCCCATCAAAGATCTCGAACCTCCATGCCATCTTAAAGCCTGATTCTACTTCTTCCTTTAATTATATAAATTCATCATTTTTCTTGCTGAGTAATGACATTTACCGAACGCCACAAACCAAACCAAACAGAAATCAATTATTTAACCATTACATTTAAACATGAAAAGGAGAGAACCTGTGAAAGTGGACAACATGCTAGTTTTGCATCGACGGCGGCGTCACCAACAGTGGGACGAAACGGCGGAGCGATGCGTGTAAGTCGGTGAAGGCAGCGGCGGTGAGATAGAGGAACGCGAAGATTTGGGAGAACAACAAATGCGACCAACGACCTCAAGGTCCTCAACTCTGAGCGAGCATTAAGGACTTGGCGCGAATGCGAGGCGGCCGAAAGTAAAAGAAACCCTAAGGGCCAAGAAAAGAAAATGGAGAAAAAGGGAAATTAAAACGAACAATTCAAAATAATCATTAATTCTATGACAAAAAATAGCAAGTAGAAATTTTGTGAGTTTCAATTTAATATAATTTTAGAGAGCACCATTCACTCTGGATGTATTTTATTTTGGAGATTCTATGATACTATATCATATTATACTGTCGTAATAAACATAAGTAATTTTTATACTTTATTATATATAAATATAATTTATCTTATTTTCTCAAACAAATTTAAAAATAGTCAACTTGTACACATGTCATTCAGACATTGGTTATTCTCATATAGTATAACATACTACAAAGTATCTAAGAAACCTCCATTTTATTTTTGTACTAAAAAATGTACAATTAAACTAGGAACTAATTATGGGTTATATTACCATAATTAGTACATAATTAGATTTCATTTAAAAAAAAAACCAGAATTATCACAATTAGTATATTCAAATTACATTGACAAAAAAGTTTTTCATTCAAATTTTATTGGTGATTATTTGTCTTCAAGAGAGTAACTTATTTATTTTCTAAATTTTTATGTATTTTTTTTAAAAAATATTAATCAAAAGAAAGTTGAGATACCATAAAATATAATTAAATAAAAAATAATTTAGAAAATTTCACAAGACTCAGTTTATTTTGATGTCAACTATGAATTCAAGGTTAGAAGAAAAAATATAATCAAAATTGACTAAAGTAATGATTGAGTTAAACCGGCAAGTTGTTNTTGAGATACCATAAAATATAATTAAATAAAAAATAATTTAGAAAATTTCACAAGACTCAGTTTATTTTGATATCAACTATGAATTCAAGGTTAGAAGAAAAAATATAATCAAAATTGACTAAAGTAATGATTGAATTAAACCGGCAAGTTGTTTGTTTTAATTTTTGTCTCCAAGTTTTAAATATAAAGCAATTTATTGCACGACTTTTTGTTCTACTTGTCTTAATCTTTCTTTTTCTTTGTTTTTTTCTCTCCAATTCATTTAATGAGGGCACACGAATTCTCCGTGACCGCAATTTAGTGCGTTGGACGAAAGCTACCAATGTGAATTAATATATATGATAACGTGTCACTTTTTAGTGCATAAATTAAATCAATTCAATTCATGTTTAAATAATTTATAGGATATCATGAATTTAAATTTTTGTGTCATTACATAATTAAAAAAAAAATTATGAGATTATTTTAATGTAACAATTCTTGGCTAGTAGCAAATGAAAATCTTGATTTGATAAGGAAATGCAGTTAAAATTAAAATAACACTCAATGCTAAATCAAAATTGAAGTTTGAAGAATTGAATGGAGATTGTATTTAATTTAATTTATTATCCACTTCATACAAGCTTTTGTTAAACGGTAGCACACCTTTCTCAATTATCTTAAAAATATTCAAAGAATGTTCGAGGAACTTTTAATCACATACAAGAAGAGCTCTAAAAAATTACATTAGCTAGTAAATTTTAGAAATTACAGATTTAATTATCATGGCTGACTTGTGAAAACAACTAGCCATCAGTTTTATAATACAAAGTGTTCCTTCTTTCACCCATCATCTACTCTTTTCATACGCACAACTATTACCTCATCACATAAAACCAACAGCTTTATCTACTTTTGTCAGATGCAGTTTTAGTATGAGCATATCTCACTCTAACAATTAGTTGATTATTTAATACTTGAGGGTAGGGGTATAATCGATTCAGTTTACACTCCAAATCGACACGAAACCAACTAGACTACCTCAGTTCGGTTCAATTTAGTTTTTCAAAATTGAGAGTAAAATTGAATTGAATCAGTCCGATTTGATTCGATTCGATTTGGTTGGTTTTGCCAGAAAATCTGTACAAATCATTTTTTCCAAATTTGAACAAGAAGAAAGCTAGAAATTGAAGCTAACAAAGAGTTGAAAATCAAAGCTCACATAGTCACATTACATGAGCTACTATAATTCGGCTTTCCTTAATTGAAATCGAGAATTGAACCGAATCCCTTGATTTTCCAGACAGTGTAATCGAGAACCGAACCAAACCGAACCGACCCTCTTGATCCGATTCGGTTTGCCCTAGTTCAATCAGGTTCGGTCGGTTTGGCCAGTTTAAGCAGTTTGCCTTACACCCCTACTTGAGGATATGCATAAGCACCAAAATGCAAAAGGAAAGCGCCAAATGCGCCATAAGCGTTCAACTTTAAAGCGATTGCCACACCTGTTTTTGTGAAGCAAATGGACCTGTACTAAAATTGGCATGGGCATCTGGTGGTGATAACCAGTGGGTGCCCGGTGCTCCACCTGTTTGATTAAATGCCACAAAGACGTTGCGATGGATTCTAAGGTAAGATTAGTACATTGTTCTATTTTTAATATTTCTTTTATGCAAATTATCTAACTTTATAAGGTTAACTTATCACATAAAGTTGATGAAAAGATGGTATTAGTTGAATTAATAATAACATAACTTTTTGAATTTATTTTTAGTTAACTATATTATTTGTGTTGGTTTAGATCTAGTACGTATATTATAATTTCTGAAATTCTATATTTTTGATCTCATATATACAAAAATTGCATAAATATATTGATTTTTTTAATTAATTTTTCATAAAAAATTTAGTAATAATGATTACATATGAAGATTAAGGTAACCATCACAAATGTTCGGAGAGAAGAACGTAACATGTAGCTAGCGGATCTTCCTTCTTGGAGCATAATTATCAGTATTATGGCTAAGGTAGGCATGGTTAGGAAATATAAAAATTAATGTATGCTTGTCATATCAGTGTAATATGACATACTCATGTAGTATCATAGAATCCCCGTAGAAATTATTGTAAACATATCATAACTATTTTAGAAATGAAAAGGGAAAGCTGCCGCATTCACATATGGCCTTTCCGAATCAGGAAAGAGGAGAATGATTGTAGCTGATAAGAAGTTACCAGAAAGCCCATGACCTAGCCCAATTCGTGGAAAGGACCCCCTGATGAGCTTGGAAAAATTGAACTTGTTTTTCCATTTCTTTTCTCTTCTCTCTTGTTTGGTTTTGTCTATACCCATTACTAAGGCCCAAATCAGCTTTGGCCCATCTTAGTCCAATCACCCAAATTATCAAAATACATTTTATATCTCAATAAATACTACATTTCTCACAGATATTATCACTTTTTTGGACTTTTTTCATTTATTACTTTACATATTTGAGATCGACCTAAATTGACATTTGGAGTCTTAGTATTTTCAACTCAGCCCTTAGTTCACTCGTGGTCATTATGTATATAATAGACCTTAAACTTAACCTGGCTTGAATTCAATCGCCCAACCTGATCCCTTGACCTCAACACAGACATCATTAGGTTTGATTCCTATTGTACATGTTAACTGCTATATTATTTGGGGCAAAAAAAAAGTAACTTAATAATAAAAAAAGTAATGCCGTGCTAGTTTGTTAAGAGTTAACAAGATACTCACAAAGTTATTTTTTTAATTAAGATATTATCCAAGTAAAAAAAAAAAAAAAGACCCTAATGTCAAGTTATAGGACGGTCGTACAATAAGGAAACACAGCTATTTCCCTCTAATTACATTGACCAAAAATAGATGTATCCCTCCCTAACAGAGACAAAAGTCATTTCCCTAATAATAATTTTAGACTTGCATTCAACCCCATTTTGTTTCAATGCCTTGATAACGATTGCAGCTACCTAAAATACCTGCCAGGTGTACGTTTGCTTATATTACAAGTCTAATTGCAGATATATAGAGAGGAAGAAAAAAAAGGGTGCTATGCTACACTCCTGAAAGTGATGTCTCTGAATTTTTCAGCTTTGCAAGTTATATTGTTTTGTTAAGACTTGTTGACCAGCTGCATGTAGGTTTAGGGTACTTTTTGGTAATTATAAAATTGGTTACAGCTTTTCAAAATTTGCAAAACTGCCCATTATAACAAAACTCAACGTTTTGACCAATTGGAAAATTATGAAGGCTGAATAAAGAAAACGACATGATTTTGTTTTACCCAATTTCTTGCCCTAACACATAGGAACCAACACCCCCTTGAAAGTGACATTTAATTTTTGAAGTAATATTAGTGATTAGTTACGATTTTTCTGTTATGTTCTTTTTTTTTTTTTTTNATAAATGTGGCAAAATCATTTAGATTGTCAAATTTCCTTCTTTTTAAAAAAAAAAATTATGAAGATAAATTACAAAATTATATTTTTAGTGTATTTTATGTTTTATCATAAAATACACTAGGGGATTAGTGTACTTCATGTTTTATCATCAATTCAAGCCATTAAAAAAGAAAATTGAATTTTAAGGATTAGCATATTTAAGTTACATCTAATAAAATAAGACACTTAAAATGTAAAATTGATACTTAAGGACTTCGCATATTTCATGTCACATCTTATTAATTAAAGCCATTAGGAAATAAAAATAAATTCTTAGAAGATTATTGTATTAATTTTATGTAACTGATTATTATAAAATTACTTGAAATGTAAAACCAACACTTAAAGCCTTAGAGTTTTAGTGCATTTTATGTTATATATTTGAATTTAAATACACAGTTTTTAATTACTTTCTTTAAATAATTATAATGTTTTTAATTAATGATACATTAATCTTTTGGGCCTTGGCCCAATCAAAAAATAACACATGGGAGTGATTTAATTTTATATATTTATATTCTAAAACAATTAAATGGAGCATCTACCAAGTTTAACAAAATGACATTAGCTTTCAAGAGGAAAAATAAAATATAAGCTAGGAAGACGAACAAAAAAAAAGGTGGGGTTTAGTTGAAAATATACTATATTATTTTCTTATCTTATACATATAGTTTCTTTTAAAAAAAATTAACAAAAAAGAGACAGCAAATATAATATAATTTAGTAATGGTCAATTTACACAAACCTAGATTTTTATATTTTGAAATATCTATGTTTTTTCTGTAAATCATAAATATGATTTTTCTCATAATGCTAACTCCTCAAAATACTTAGGAGTTTGAAGGGTATGGAATGGAATGAATCATAAAGAGAATGGGAAAAAAAGAGAAGGGAGGAGAAGTTATCTTCTCCTTGTTTCAATGTTTAAGTTAGAAAGGGAAGAAAACTACCTTCTCCTGGTTTAGGAGTTAAAGTGAAAGTGAAGGAGAATTGATAAATTATAGAAACAAATTTTTAATATATTATTTATGTTTTAAATTTTGAAAATAACTTAAGGGATATGATAATAATTTCATAATTTTCTAAATAATTTTTTTTTTCATTTCATTGCCTCCACCTTAGTTTACGGGGAATAAATTTGAGGACTTAAAGAGATGTAATAGAATTTGATCCTTTTTTATTTTATTAATTCATCTTATTTAAAAATTTTCTAAACACTAAAATTTACTTTTCCACTTCAATTTTATCTCTTCCTCTCCGTTTCATTTGTCCAAACATAATATTAAACTTTAGCTATATTCATATTTCAACTTGGAAAGAAAAACTTAGTGAAAAAAACCTTAGTAGTTGCTTAGTTGGTTAAATTGATAAGTATTTTTTATTTTTTATTTTTTTTTATAGATGAAAGCAGAATTCTAAAAGCAAACCATCCACCAAAAAGGAAAAAATTTAAAGGAAATGGAGGAGATTATTTTTCATTGTCCAACCATTCAAACTCCTTAAGTATTTTGATCAAAATGAAAACTTGACTCTTCAACAACTACATTAAAAAAATAAAAATTAAATGTAAATGAATTGATAATTAAATATTAAGTCATTAATCACTTGATTTTCATAGTGTGACAACAACTATTACATAATAATATAAATGGTCATTTTTAATCATCGAAAAATGCATACTAACTCCTAATTGGAAAATTTTGAATGACAATATTTTTCAAGAGAGCAACTAACCCAAATATAATATAATTTAGTAATGGTCAATTTACACGAACTTAGATTTTTATATTTAGAAATATCTATATTTTTCTGTAAATCATAAATATGCTTAATAAACTCTGAGGAGTTAGCAGTATGAGGAAAAACATAGATATTCCAAATATAAAAATCTAGGTTTGTGTAAATTGACCATTACTAAAATATATTATATTTGCTATCTCTTTTTTGTTAAAAGAAATTTTGAAGTTTACCAAAAAAAAAAACATTTTCAAAAGAAACTATATGTTTATGATAAGAAAATAATAGAGTATATTTTCAACTCCCACCTTTTTTTTTTCTCCGTCTTACTTGCTTATATTTTATTTTTCCTCTTGAAAGCTGATGTCATTTTGTTAAACTTTATAGATGTTCCATTTAATTGTTTTAGAATATAAATATATTAAATCAAGTCATTCCCATGTGTTATTTTTTTATTGGGCCAAGGCCCAAAAGATTAATGTATAATTAATTAAGATTTGAATGAAAAATATTCTAATTATATAAAGAAAATAATTAAAAAATGTGTATTTGAATACAAATATATAACATAAAATGCACTAAACCTCTAAGGCTCTAAGCGTTGGATTTACGTTTCAAGTAATTTTATATTAATCAGTTAACATAAAATAGAATAATCTTCTAAGAATTTATTTTTCTTTCCTAATGGCTTTAATTAATAAGATGTGACATGAAAAGTTCTTANGTATGTGATTTATGCACTAAACGAAAAAAAAAAAAAAGAAGAAGAACATAACAGAAAAATCGTAACTAATCACTAATATTACTTCAAAAATTAAAAGTAATGCTACTTAATTACTTCAAGATACTATAGCGGCAGTTACAATTTGAAAGGACCCGAAAAGGAGAAATTTCAACTTTTGAGCAGCCTTTGCAAATTTTAAAAACTTCCAGCCAAGTTTTTAAATACTTTCATTCTTTCCAACTCTAACTGGTAGTCTTCCTCTTTAAAAACTAATAAACTTGCAAAAGCTGCAAAGAGCAGCAAAAATATTTTGAATGTCACTTTCGGGGGGTGTAGCATAGCACCCCCCCCCCNCCCCCCCCCCCCCCCCCAACAGAAAAAAAATCTATTGATGCAGATATTTTTTAATGTTAATCATTATCATAATAATTTCAATTAGTACTCAATCATGTCATTAACCTAATCTTTGACTGATCAAGCACTAATGTGGCCTTTCGAACCATTAATGGATTGTGACAAGAGTTGTTCCAAAATCAGATTAATTTTCATTAATTTCTCCGCCGAAAGTTTCAGTGTACTTTTCTGGAAGTCACAAATTGGAATGCATTTTGACCCCAAAATAAAAGGGTTTGAACTTTGAACTACAATTTTTAAGCACGGTTTGGTCATATCATAGCATGATAGATAAGCTTTCTATGCGTTTTACGTTGCTTCATGACTCTTTGAGCACTCATTGTAAGAAGAAAATAGCCGTACATGAATCTAGAACACCAAAATAATAAAAGCGAAAGTGGAAGTGTGCCTTTCATAGTGTCATGTATGATTTAGATCATTTAAGCTCTGTTCAAGTGGAAGAAAATAGCCATACATAGCAGAAAGTTGTCAATGGAAGAAACCAAAGTTAGAAATTAAACGTGGAAAGTGGACCTAATCATTTCTATATGAATTTCATACAAGCCCTTCTATTAAGGGTAAGTGTTGGATAGATGCGTATCCTAAACCGCTGTTCACATAAACCCAAATTAGGTAAAAAAGAGAAACAGAAAAAACTAAGCTCTAAAAAAGACAATACCCATTGCATCGGCCAAACACAAGTGACTTAAAGAAAAGAGAAGACTATAACTTTAACGCAATGTTTGTATCAATGCATAAGATTAAAGATATAAATCTGATTTATACTCTTTGATATTTGATAATTAAAATAAGTAAAAATAAAAGTAAAACTTTTCTTTAATCACTAGGTGTCGTATACTAGTATTAGTAGAAGATTCTGAAACCATTATATATGTAGCCAAAAAATATTTCATCTCAAATTTCAATCCATCCATTTTCCATCTTGATCTCTAACAAGACACCTTAAGACAACATAAATATTTTCGTTATGTAGAATAGCAGGGTTAGGTGTAACTCTTTATGGCAGCAATTGACTATACACCTTATGTGTTTGATTAATTTCGAATAGCTTTCAACAAGGTCATGGATGAATTCTACCCATGATCCATTTCTCATTAATAAGGCTTTCTTTTGGACTATTTAGTTCAACGAAAAATATGTAAAGCATGTTGAATATTTTGCTGTAATGCATGGTGGGACATGGTATGTTTCCAGTTGAAGACAACATGACTTCAACTCAAAAAAGATTAGGCACATCTTTTAAAGCACATGAATGTGAATTTGTCAACGTTTTTATTAAAATATTTTCCATGAAACTTTGCACTATGTCCTTTTCTGAATTAGTCTATATTACATTTTGTAGACATTCAAAATGATTGAAGAGGAAACAATCAAGCTTTTCTGCAGGCAGAAGTCCCCCATGTCTGACAATGCCCCGAAATATAACACAAAATTCAAATGGGAAAAGAGAAAATATTAAACTACGAAAAAGATTAGGTATTGGATTTTTTTAAAGAGGGTTCTCAAAGTAAGACCAATTAGCTTAGGTACTGCACCAATTATTAAGGTAATACTTTTGGTGGTTGCCATATTTTAACCCACTGTTTCAAAAGCAGAAGCAACAATACTGTTGCTACTATATTTGCATCAAAAGAGAAAGGTAGTGGTAACTCACCTTAGTCAACTAGAGATTATTTATTTCTTAACCTAAGATAGCTAGCTAGCCTCCAAAATACTTTTGAACTGTTTACAGTCTATAAGGCTGTATTCCCCATGAAGAAAATACCCATTTTCCAAGCAAATTTCTCCAAATTCTGCTTTGGATGTTGTACATTTTTCTCATGTAAAGTGCATAGTCATCACAAGCAGACACAGACGTAAACGCACTTTAGGAGTTTACTTATTCAAAAACTTTGAAGAGCATTTTCTTTGGGCGGTAGAGGAAACAAAAACGAAGCTCACATAGAATCATAGAAGCCTTTCACTTTCTCTATCTGCTCTGTATTTGTATGTGGTCGGTTGCTAGTCAAAGACTGGCCGTACCCTTAAGACACAGACATGTGTTTGTTTCTACACGTCGAGTAGTTTTCCAAATCTAATCCCTTTGTAATGAAGAATACTGCCTTGGATACACCTTTGTGTACAAATTAGTCAATCTATATTTTTTTTTGTCTACGTAAATATGACGAACACCTTACGTACAGAAAAGGGGCTTCACCTGTGTAACTGGTAACCCAAAAGGACCTTCTAATGGCACGAGGAGAAGGCAGAGAAGAAGGTAACTTGGCAGCTCAATGGCGATTTAATAATTAACGCCAAAACTTTGAAAGAGATGTGCTTGAAAATGAGGAGTTGACCAAACAAAATAGAGCACATAATTCATGCATGATTAGAGGTATCAAATCTGTGTGATGAATCATTCATCTATACTAGCTGTTTGGTTGATCTAGCCACCTAAAATTATTGAAGTGCTTGAAAAAAAAAAATGCTGCTGCTGCTTGACATCATCAAGTAAGCACCATGATATAACTAAGAACTAACTAGCAGTATTATTTTCTTCATTTAACTGTGCACTGGTATTTTAACACAATTGTTCTCTTTTCTTCTTTTTAGTGTGGTGTTCCACCACTTTGTGTGCTTCTCGACTAATCAACTTACTTAATATTCTGATTAGAGGTAGGCCATCTTAGTCGAAACTAGTGTATATACAAGAGTAATTTTCACGGCTTCTCCTTAAGTAATTTATTTTGACAATGGTAAGAATTTGACTTTGTGATTTTCATATGCCTAATTATGTGCCACATATTTCACTTTTAAGATTAGTTCAACCCTTTAGTACAACCCTTTAGTATTGAGATATATATGTATATATATGTGTGTGTGTGTGTGTGTGTGTGTGTGTGTGTGTGTGCGTGTGTGTGTGTGTGTGTATGTGTGTGTGTATGTGTGTGTGTGTGTGTGAAGCTATTCCGCTTTTGTCGCACAAGTGCCATACATAACTCAAACTTAACACTGTTTATTCACTTTGAATTGAGCATAAATGGGTTTAAGTAATAGTGGTGAATAGCAATTTTTGTGATAGTTTTAGGATGCAATTTAAGAGCTGATTGGGAGGTTAGAGTGGAAAGGGTAGCAAAGAAAAAGTTGTAGACAGACATTGCCTTTTGGCTTTTAATTTGTAAAGCAAAAAAGTTGAGAAGACGGAAAAAACAAGCCAAGACATGCTAATTTGTATTGCATGGCCACGAGTTTAGAGCATGTGGTACATATAGTTAGAGACGTGTGCATATTGGAGAACAATTCCAAACACAAAAAGACATCAGAGAGATAATCAGGTGAGTTACGCACACCGACAATACATATGTAGCTGTAGCTTCGTGTTTGCTTTTGATTCCCCATATTTGTTTTGTTCTATCGTTAAAGGCCAAATTTCTATGTGCATGTATGGGACTTGATTTTACAAACATGATGAATTGTGGGATTTAGGGTTTGAAGAACTCGAATAACTCCAAAAAAAAAAAAAAACAAGTTATAATAACAAGCATTAACGTAAAATTGCACGCAACTTCTGAGATTGAGAATGTCGGCGAGTATTTCGCGGCTCAAACTTCAAACTGGATTAGACTTTCTCCTTCACCGGGTCAACCGGTTTCCCTTAACCATGAACAGGGCCCATCCCTGTATTATTGATTCCACGTGTCAAATGCTGACGCAATTAATATTAGCCCTCTCCTCCGACGCTAATCTGTTGAAACTTGAAAAGCACAAGAAGCACGCCATGATTTTCAATAAAAGCAACCCCACTTTTGCAGTGGGCCCCATAGTTCATAGTGTCACCGCTTATGCATGGCCACGTGCCTCAAATTGTTTTGGTCAAAGCCCCCAATTAGTCCCATAATCCCCATGCAAATTACATTACTTTATTAATTATTAGTACGTGAAAATACAGGTACCCTTTACAGGTGTACTGGTACAGGTGTCGATCCCACGTGCTCCGGTGGCTATTCTCCGGCCCCGTCCCCGGAATCTTGGACTCACTGAGTCTTGTCGGGATCTAAGAAACCACTACTTTCTTTCTCATCATTGTTTAAAAGATTTCCTTTGGCTTCACCTCCTTCACTTGGATTTTCTCTTTTTTGCTTCTCTATTTGTAGCGAAAATGTTTTCCCATTTGTAACAACAAAAGAGAATTTTTTTCCTCAAAAAAAAAATAAGAAAATTTTAGGTAAGGGAAGCGAAGATATAAAACACAAAGGAAAAGAAATANAGTAAGAATATATATATATATATATATATATATATATATATATATATATAGTTGTTATTCTGGCGATCATTAAATAAAATGGTGCACATCATGTGAAGTATATTTGCAGCTGACAACATAATTTTAAATTTCAATTATTAATTCCAATACTCCTCTAGTGGATTGTTTTTGCTATGTTGTTGTCCATGAATAATACAAAATTGTACAAATTATTAGTTGGGCTTTTTTAATGTTAGATTCTATTTAGGTGATAGAACAATTTGTCATGTCTTGAAAAATGCCTTTGATTTTAGTTTTGGTGCTTTGTTTAAGTAATCTTAGGACATAATAGGTTACTAGTTTAGGAGGGAAAAAACAGACATGCATAGTAGCACATAGCAATAATAGAAACTTTGAATAATTAAAAATAGTAGAAGGATAAGATGTTGAAATCTAATACAGCCAAGCTAAATTAAGAAATGTAAACTTCAATTAATAAAAATTTAGAAAGTTTTACAAGTATCAACACCAGTGTTCCAACACTAGCTAGCCCTGAAAAATTAGTTGGTAAACAATCAACCTTTTCGTTGATCATTTAATTTGTTTACATGAACTCATTAACATCTAGAATAATATCAGGGATTTCAAATCTCAAAATGTTGCTGCTGCCATAGCTGATCTCTCTATCATCCTCTGTGCTGCTGCTATTCACATACGTAGAATTCGAGTTCAATGGCGTTGGGCTTGACGATGGCGTTGATAGAACTGAAGCCAAGCTGAAGTTCTGGTTGCTGTTATTGGAATGGAAAGTCGAGGTTTCAGACATGAGATTTTGATTATCAGAACTGTAATAATTGTAGCTTGGTATTTGAGGCATGTAGTCCTCTGTTAGAGTAGTAGTACTTGAAGCTATTCCATTGCCTTGCCAATCACTTAGCTGAGAATGTTGGGAGCCAAAGTCAGTGAAATTTGATTGGTAAGCATCCACATTTGGTTCAACCATTAATTGTGCCTCTGCTTGAGTGAAAGGCAATGAGCTCAATGTGTTGCAAGCTGATGGGATTTCTTGAACTGGGTCCATGACAAAGTGTGGGATTTGGTTCTGAATTTGTGGATTGCAGAGCTGGTTTTGTTGACTATTTTGAGCACAAAAGTTAAGGTTCTCACGTTGCTGAGATTGAATGAGTGAAGAAGCCAACTTTAGAAGCTCCGGGTTCACCAGAGGCTGCATACCAAGAAACCTTTGAATGTTCATTTGTGATGAGTTGCCATAGAGAGATGAGCTTAGAATAGAAGAGAGATCTAGAAGGTCAAGTCGTGGACTGTGCGTCACTGGATCAATCCCCATCCTAAGAAGCCTTTTTCGAATGTGGGTGTTCCAGTAGTTCTTGATTTCGTTGTCTGTTCTTCCAGGTAATCGGGAAGCAATTGCAGACCACCTAATCAATTCAATAAAACAGCACAATCTTAGCGTTTCTTAATATTACACGTTCATAATTGTACTATTTTCGAACCTTCACCTAACAACTTTAGTTACAACGACAATAAAAGAGGCTTACTTGTTGCCAAGAATGCTATGTAGTTGAATGATTGTCTCCTCCTCTTCGAAAGAAAACCGACCACGCTTGATATCTGGCCGGAGATAGTTTGTCCAGCGGAGACGGCAACTCTTCCCACACCTTTGTAACCCTATTCAATGCAAAACAAGAAAAAAGCAGAACCCATTAGCTCAAATCCGTAAAGGAACCATTTTTAAGTGGTTTTTAATTGAACCATGGACAAAGACAACCATACCAGCATTCTTAGGAAGTG
Source organism: Cercis canadensis (assembly GCA_003255065.1). Taxonomy (NCBI): domain Eukaryota; kingdom Viridiplantae; phylum Streptophyta; class Magnoliopsida; order Fabales; family Fabaceae; genus Cercis; species Cercis canadensis. Next base: position 182,733 of record QAOA01003220.1, on the reverse strand, counting down.
TCCTCCAGTTGCCATAGCCATGTTTCTGAATATAATCAAGGAGTTTTTGATCTTCCTCTGGTGTCCATGGCCCTTTCTTAAGGCCACTCTTGTCACAACACGGTGCTCTACCCATGGCTTTGTTCAGAGAATGAAGAAAGAGCTACCTAGCTCGATAATCTGCAACAATTTAAACTTGTTGATTTAAGTTACTTGCTTAACGAGTTTGCTTGAAGCTGAGGAGAGAGGGAAAATTTTGGAGACGTGAGAGAATAGAGAAAGAGAGAGAGAGAGAGAAAAAGAAATTAAGTTGTAATTGTAGAGTCCGTCATGGATATACTTGTTGTATAAATAGGAAGGAGATGAAGGGTTAGAAATAGAGGTAAGTCAAATGGATTCGGTGCCGTCCTCTGTTATCTCTATGGCTACGTGTCCCCTCTGATCTGAAAATTTTGTGTTATGTATTTTTCTCTGTCTCTCTCTCTCTCTGTCTTTCTCTCCGTTTGATTTGTTTTCTAAGTGATGGGTCATGGGTGTACTTATTAAATCAAAGCTAAATTATTTATTATTGCAGAAAAATCTTCTATTTACATCACTGTGATCATTGAATTTATTTGTGTTTGATGTTTATTAAAACGTCTATTATAATCAATATTATCAACCAGTGAAGCTATCATTTTCCATGGAGAGTGTGACCCCTAGCTTTCTGGATTCATATTAGCTGTAATCAACATGACAGCGCCACGTAACCCCTAGCTATGTTACAGGGACTCCACGGCGTTCATTTCTTCTTTTATGCATGGCAAGGCTTTTCTTTTCCCTTTGGCTAAGCTAATATTGATGCATGCCTATCAGTGATTTATATTTCAATTACGATTTTAGATTTGAACACAAAACACATCAATTTTAAGAATAGCTCGGCTTTTAATTATTAATATATCTCTCTAGCTGCAAATTAAGTTAGGCTTGTGATTTTTATTATATATATATGCTCAAATAATTTGTGGGTTTTTTGAGTGAAAAGACATATTTGTCCCCGTTTAAAAGGTTTTATTTGTAAGTATTGATGGTGTTCTACAAGGGCAGATTGAGCATTTGAGCAAGGATGCTAGTGCAGAAGTCACTATCTTGAATGTGTGTGTATAATAAATGCCAAGGAGATTGGGATGAGCATTTAATAGGCGATGGCAATAATAGAGTTCGGTGTTTGCCGATATATATATATATATATATATATATATATATATATATATATATTGGAACATTTATTATGCATGGTGGGTAAAAAGGTTTATTTGAATTTGATTATTGAAAAAGTGTAGTTGTATTGTATTTGTTTTTCGAATAGTTATTTAGTGTATATGTTATACGACGTATCAAAGCTTATCACAAAGGGTTTTGTTATTATCATTTTTTTTTTTTTATTTTTGAAAGAACGCTCACACATTTATATATAGTACAGAAAAAATAGTAAGAACAAATTATCTAGTGCTACATATACATGGTTCACATTTATGCAACTTGGTACTTCTTATCAGTATTAAATAGCCGCAAACAATGATTTTTTACTTACTCATTTTATCTTCAACTTGTTGTGGACGAGGAAGCTAAGAGCTCAACATGATTGACTTTGCCCTAATAATGTTAAGTACTTCAAATCAACAATTTCCTTTCATTTTCTCAATATAGACTAAGAATAGTTTAGGCTATACCAACTTATTAAAATATAATGTCATTAATTTCCTAGTTCTATAGTAAATCCAAAAATACCAACGAGGTTAGTTCAGTTAGTACGGATCGAATTACTTCGCTTATAAGGCCTCTAGGTTTGAATCTCATTGTAAGTAATTACTCTTTGATAGACAATCTGTAAATATCACTTTAAGCCATCGTTGAAGCCTGTAACATGCATACCTTAGCCTTGATATAGAGTAATCTCCTCTTATAGTAAACTTTGACCAAAAAATCAAAAATAGTAAATCCGAAAATGAAATTTTTGGAGAGAATCCAATAACCATCACATGCAATTAAATTGTCTTATTCCCAATCACCGCCCTTTTAGGAAAATTAAGTTTCTCTAATTAAGTGTAAGACAAGCTAGCTTACCTTTTGAAAAGAAAGTCCTAGTTTTTTCTTTTTATGGCCATAAAGGAAGTCATGTTTGACTGTATATGGTATAATACATTTTCATGTGACAAAACCAGGATTAAAGTATGAACTGAAATAGCCGAACTCTAGAAAAGAAAATGTAGAGCAAGTGTCAGCTTTCTGAAGAATCATTAATATAGTGAATTAAAGTAAGTACCTTATAACCTCTTTTGACTTGATAATAACTAATCAGGTCCGTTTAAGTAATGTAATTATGTTTAATAAACCCTTTATATCATAAAACTTACATTTTTCTCTTCTTAATATANTTACACTTTTCTCTTCTTAATATAAATGTTAACATATAAACAGAAAGGAAAGCGAAAGATATCGTGAACATGGAAAAGTTAGCAAGAGCTCAGTGACAAGAAAGAAAAAAGTGCTTCGGTCCCCCTTCTACATTATATGAGCCCATGCTGATATATACAAACATCTTAAATTCATTGAATACTAGTCCTATACCTTTCATCCTCTTTCAAATATATTTTTAATTTATGCCTTTTTTTGTGTGTGTGTGTGGGGGGGGGTCCATAGAGGATTCTTAATTATTGATATATGACTTGGTATATGTATTGTATATTATTATATTGTATATATATATATAAAAAATCAAATAACATTTGTTTCAATTATTGTTAATTTTTATTTTCATTTGCTCTTTTTCCTCCTAGTGATTAGTTATCTTCCATTTTTTTCCTCCCAAATCAAATGAAAGTCACACCACTAAATAGTTTATAGTTGAGTGATACTGAAATTATTTTCATAACTTATAAATTTTATGTTTGAATATAAAATTATAGTCAAAATAAAAAAAAATAAATAAATAAATAAAAGCCACACACTACACTCGTGTTTCATGTTAAAGTCAACAAAGGACAATTACGTCAAAAACTATTTAAACAAATCATTAAGCTTATATATGAGATAGACACATAAAAATTAAAATAATTTGAATATTTTGCATGCATGACAATCACCATGTACGGTCCTTTGCTTTTCTCTCTAATCTTTTGGTCTAAATTCAATTAATTTGATTACTTGGAAGACGGCAAGAAACGTGTCCTCATATAACACCTCACTTCTCCAAAGTATATATCACATCGTCTGTTTCATACAGAGCCACGTGACTGAATCTGACCGTCTAATGTCTCCCCAAGAGGAAAACAAAAACAAGACCTTCTCTTGTTGACCCATTTTACAGTGCCACAAACAGTAATTAAGAACGTCACTAGCAGAATTTATAATCAAGATATTTTGGTTTAATTGTGTTTTACATTTTTAATTAGCTGAAACAAATGTTGTAGTTAATCAGTTGTTAATTAATTTTACTTATTATATATAGTATTANATCAGTTGTTAATTAATTTTACTTATTATATATAATATTATTTGTGGCATATATTGTGGAATTTTTCAAAAGAAATAATTAATAATTTGATTAAGTCTATTAATTTGAGTTGCTTGTTGCGGTGAAGCTGGCATCTAAGGCCTAAATGTACTTGCAAAATTACACAGTTTATAAGAGACTAATGTCAATATAGAGAGATTATTTTGTTTGTTTATGTTTACTAATTACTATGATGGTCAAGTGGTGCCCTCTATGTTGATGTTGATGTTTTTGTTTTCATCATATTATTTATTTTCAATTTATTGACAAAGGGTGATAATATAATATTGTTCTCAAAAAGCGAATCCATTACATTATTTTTCTTCATTGTTGTAAACATGTGCAATTACTATTGGTTAATGTGGAAATCTTGTCTTAAAGAGTCTCAATCAATTTTGTCTAAGGTGTAGAGTCAAACATTAGTTTAATTATGTACTGAGATTTCCCCTATCTCCTTTTAGAGTAGCCATAAGCTTTTCTTAACACCTAACCCCACTGCCAACCATAATTAATTATGCTATTCAACCCTTGATTAATTAAGCATATTCCTTAAACAATCACTATTTTGGTAGTGAGAGCCATAATATATAATTAAGAGTAAAACCTTTTTTTAGTCCTTGAAAAATGCTACTACTGACAAATTCGTCATCCAAAAATTTTTAGTGACAAATTAGTCATTGAATTATTATTATGTCTGATAAATTAGTCTTTTGATACTTTAATGAGAAAAGTTCTTGACTCTTGCAGACCCCTTTCCTAAATTTTTTTCACTGATCTTGCCTAGCTATCTTTAAGCCCTCATTTTTTTTCATTCAAATCCTCATTTTCTTTTCACTGATCTTGCCTATCAGAGGACTAATTTGTCAGTAAAATAATAATTTAAGGACCAATTTGTCACTGAAAATTTTTGGAGGACGAATTTGTCAGTAACTGCATTTTTTAAGGACTAAAAAAGGGTTTTACTCTATAATTAATTATACAAATTATTACTTCAAACTCAACATAATACTTTATAATTAAGTGTTATACGATCATGATATCTGGATTATGTCCCCGTGCTTGATTTCCAAGAGACAAAGTTAATCACATTGCTTACCGTGTGGATTATTGATTAGATTTTGTACATAAAATACACATTGTTTTCTTCTCCATGCCTAAAAGGGTAAATTAAAGTGTCATTTTTTTAGCAGATAATCACCCACAAGGAGATGCAAACGTGTTATCAAACACGCAATCATTTACTTACTTAAATTTGGTAGACTATCAAAATATTGTTATTTTTTGTTATGAGCAGTTCAATGGTTCCAACAAACTTTGAATAATTAAGAGAGGTTTAGTTTATTTTGATTCAAGGACGTTTCGTTGCATTGTTTAGCATTATTTGTAGATATGATGAGATCCCAAGCTTGAGCTAATAGAGACTCAGTGTTACTATTTTAAGCAAAACATGCACATTTTATATTACCGTTGTCATCTTCTGCTGCTTCTATTGGTAAGTACCAGCGTCTACATCTAAGTCTAAATGAATTAATAATTTATATAATGAAGATGACCAAAGTTGATAAGCTGCTTTATGAATTATGAACAACAAAACTTGGCCATTGCTAGACCACAAGAACTTTCCTTGGATTAGGGTTTTATTAATTATATAATTAAAGCAACTTTCTAGTCCAATAAAAATAATGGGAGACAGATAGTACATATGACAAGATAAACAGAAAGGGCCATTTCTTGAGTGGAGATAAGATTAACCCAGATTCACGAGATCAAAACGTGTCCACAGCACATAGGTACTGTTTAAATTAATGAAGATTCGTGAATTGTTGCACCAAAAAATCTATGCATTTCTTTTTCAAATTGCTAGGTATTAGATATAAATCAATTCTAAGACTTCATCTAATAGCTTAACATAGTATCAAAATTTATTTAATTATATGGTGAAAAGATTAATATGTCTTTTATTTACGCTTAAAATTCAAAAGACTTTCGCGTTCTTTCTTGACAATAGAAAGCCAATGAACTTTTGACAAATAAGATTCAACTTTTGACAAATATGATTTATCAGTGACCAAAATTACACAAAACAAATAAGATTCACCAGTACAAATCGAACGTCTAATGATAATGATGATGTAATGAACGGGCATTTGTTTGGCAAATAACTTGAGTTTATAGATAGCCACCCGTTATATTCTTAAGACAGGTGCCAGTTCTTTGATTAAAAGGTCAAGTCGTCTTTTAGGGTAAGCAGGTTTTGTTGTGTTTAAACCAGTCAAAAATACCAAAATTACTAAGCATCTGTCCTATGCATAAGAGTTTGCATTATGATTATTCACATTTCATTGAAACCAATTATATATAGAGGATCCAAAAAGGAAGTATAAGATTGCTTCAAGACAATGCTGGTTACAGCTCTGCATATGCTTGTTAACAACAAACTTCATATATGATCGACAAAAAATTCACTATATTCCATCGTCGGAACTGCTAATAGGATCTGCATCCTTTTTCTTTTGGAATAGTGAATGTGGATGATATATCATATTAATTTCAATGAATATTCAAATTACAAATATCATTCTAATAAAACAACAGAATCCTTACAAAAACAAAAAATAGTAATGTCCATCATAAAACTGTTGATGCTTGAGAGATCATCTGCAGAATTTGATGATGTAAGTTGCCATTCGTAACAAGGACACCACCTGAAGGGAATATAATCCGCCTGCTAACTTGATCTGCTGCAAGATCTACTTCGCTACCTTTCCAGTCAGTTACCTAATCATATTGGAAATTATCTCATGAAGCAAGAAACTAAAACATTTTAATGAAGAAACAACCTTGAATTATTATATACAAAAGAATTGCAGTAATTTCTAAGATATCAATAAAATATCAGGAAACATATAGAAGTATCCACGGATTATGAAAGCAAAATAAATTGAGAGGGAAAAAATTCTGACACTAGAACTAGAAAGATCCATGTTTTTTAAAATTTTAAAAATAAACAAATTAAAAAAATAAAAAAAAAAAACTCTTGAAGTACATCTGATAAACACAAGATACAAACACAATTATCTTGTGCATAATTCACCATACAACATTATCATGTATGAGAATTTCTTTTCAGCACTAAAAAAGGAAATCTCCATTATGCCATGTACATGAAAGAAAAGTTGGTTCGATTGGATTGTGGAAGAAATTTAAAAATGTCTTTTGTCATCAGTTCATGGAGACCACATAACAATTATCTACAGTTATAGCTTCTGCGGAAGGATTTTAATTAGTAATGACATTGGTGTTCACGGACCTTTCACTACATGACACAACAATTTTAGTGATACCCTGTTATGAAGATAAGACCTGCCTTACTAGTCCAATTAAGTTTACTCTTTAATCTTCCTGTTCACTGGCTTTCCATAATTCTTTCCTTCTTAATGATTAGCTTAGCAGCATATTTCCATATTACTGCGTATTGCATCTCAGTAAATTAATGAACCCATGGCATATTAGACCACAGACAAGATCAAACATTACGAATTAATGTTGACAAAATGTTCAAAAGATAATGGAGAAACGCATACCTTTCCACCTGCTTCATGAATGCATATCATGCCAACAGCATGGTCCCAAGCCTACATAAGATTAAAAAAATCATATCATGCTACAGAAAATTATTCATCTAACGAGTGATGATAAACTAAAAATGGATGGGCTACCTTTATAATAGTCTTCTCTTTTGCACGGAGAATGAATACAGATGCCCTACCTGAGGCCACCATCATATACTTGCATAAACTGCATTCATCCAGAAGCAGAGAGCAAATGAAAGGGAAGAAAAAAGAAATATGAAAAATTATTTACTGAAGATGCACAAGCACCTCAGATTATACAGAGGCTTGTGATCAAAAGAAACAATTTAACTGGTCCTATTCAAACCCTCTCTCAATGACTCTTCTTATCACATGTATTCTGTCAGAGTAGGATTTGAATTGAAAGAAGGTATCCTTGAGGTACTTGCCACCCCTACTCCCCCAGAAAAAAACCATTGGCTTAGGTAATTACCATAGGCCAAGAACTGACAAAGGACAAAACCCTAAAGAAGATCTCGGAAGATAAACCGAAGATACATAATTTAAGAGTAAAAGAAAATTAGCAAGTTTGACAGGTGTGATCCAGTTATCTAATCCATACTTCCCCTCAATTTCTGCAGATAAGCCAATTCTTTAACTTTATTTTCAATTGTTTGACTTCAAATTTGATGAAGAAAATTCTCAAATTTGAAGTGACCCCAACACGAGGAAAATAATTTGCTTACAGAAGCCAATGTGCTAAATAGAAATAAAGATATGTCATTAACAAGCAAATAAGCAGTCCACGAGGGGACCAACAGCGGATCCAGAAAGATTACAAAACATGGTTGTTGCTTTGAGAAGAAAGAGATGTTTTCCCATCATTTAAACAAAGCAATATAGAAGAAAGAGATGTTTTCAACATGCAGATAAATTGCAAAAAGAGGGGTTGGGGGGAGGGGTACGGCAGGTGGGTTAAAGGAATATGTGCTATGAGATGGACATAACAATGATTTCGAAATAGCACCTAAAGACAACCTATCATGTACTTGTAAGCAGAGTAACAGTATAACTGTTCAAACTGAAACATTATCAATCACTATGACTGGACTTAACAAAAAAGGTTTCTAGGTGGTAATAAATGTCACGTAAACATCAATATCAATATGAAAATATTATGAGGACAGATGGCTTATGAATACACAAGGATTTACAAATTCTTCTGCAAGCATCAGACTTCAATTCAAAGATTGCACTGCCAATTGACGTGGAATACTAACCTCAAGCAATGTGAACAAGAAACAAGGAAAATCCTCAAAATGGTGAAGTAACATCCAATACAGGCAAGTTTAATAACAATAAATTTATTGCCTTAGATGTTGCAAATTCACAAACAAATAATCAGAAAGCTAGTTCACACGCCATCTCACAGCATATTAGTGAAAAAACTTTTTATTGGAAGTAAGAAGGTTGGAAACAGATAACCACTAATATTATCTCAGACCTTCCACAACATGTCGACAAAAGAAGAATTTGGTTGTCTCCTACACTATCAGCATCGCTTGTTGCATTAAATAAAGCAGACAGTGGCAGTGACTCCCAAGTTTGACTATCTGGAATACAAAACCGTGCTTTATGTACTAAGTCAGACCCATCAACAAAACATCTGGTCCAATCACCAGGTAATTTGGGCATGCCATTCAGCACAAACGAGAACCTTCTTGTCCATGTTCCATAGCCAATATGAGCAATCATCATAGTCCCTGATCCAGATAGAATGCCACTAGATTTTTGGATTTCAGTAGTGGATTTCTTAGATAAATCTTCCTGCCAGTTAGGGCAGCCCATTACACCAATTACAATCTCTCCTTCAACCACAAGAGCCAAACCAACCTGTAATGATACGGTCAGATAACATACAAAATAAACTTCATTCAAAGCAAGGATTCCTTATCTTCAGATATCCACACTGAATTTTCGGTATTTACTATTCCTAAAGAAATAGTGCATGAGTACTGTCGCAGACAAAGTTAAATCTACCAACTAGAGCTATTCCATAATCACTTTTAGGTCAAATACTTTCTCAAATTTTATGTTGTATGCTATCAGATAAAAAGATTTCAAAAAATATTTTTCGAAGCTTGAATTAACCTTTATTAAGACTTACAACATATAAGGCTTTGCTAGCTTTTAGAAATCCACGTGTACCATCAATTGGATCAAGCACCTGCATTTATTCAATAGATAAACTGGATATAAGTTCTAAAGCAATTATAAATTCAACCATCAGGAGAATATTTGTAAATCCCTAACATGAAAATGTAAATCAATAAGAATTTTAAGGCTTAATAAAGCCATCTATTTCACAAAAACACAGAATATATTTACCACTCTAAATAAGGCCCAAAAAAAAAAAATCACCTAAATAATAATGTTTCCCATCTCTAAGAATGTATGAATGAGAACACAGATGTAGTGAGAATAACCATCTTATACAACACAGGAAAATGAAATATGGATTCAAATCCTTAATTGGTATACTGCATCATATTATAATAGATTGGCCCATCTTACCCAATATGTGGCAGGTTTTGATGCAAATACAAAAGCATCCTTTCCTCCTCTATCAATTGCTTCCAGTACATCAGCTTGTGTGCATGGTTTCTCAGTGGAGCTAGCTTTAGCAGTTACTGCATTTACCACAGTATCTGCCAAGTTTGTCGAACGCAAAAAAGCAGAATCCTCCTCAGCCACCAGTGGGATAGAAGGGAACAGCTTACCTAGCTCTGTGATGACAATCACATATGATATACAAAAAAAAAAAAAAAAAAATTAACCCTGGGAAATTTCAAGACTGAATGCTATTCAAATTATCTGGTCAGTTACAGAACTATAAACTATACAACAAAACTATCCTGTAGTCTGCTGATATTTATAGTTTTGATTAATCATATTGGCCAGATATTATGATCATTAGTCCAACTTTTTTTCCAAACGCACCATTTGTCATCGTTTTAAGTGTTCATCACATTGGTTATATACCTGTAAGTATTAAACAGGAATTCATCTAGAAATCAATTAACCACCACATGAACGCAATTCTGCTGTATTACATTGGTTCTGTACAGTCATACACATCAAAAACACGTTTTAAATTAATGTTATATCTGGAATTCTGTTTTACCCAAACTGATCAGAGCCTGAACTCCAAAATCTGCAACTGTGACTGGAGTATTGTCATTTTTTTCCAGAATCCTCCCATCACTTGAGAACAAAGATGACTTCACCTGCAGACAATCAACGTAATTCACATAACAATTTCAATCCTTTGAAACTTAAAAGGGCAAAAGAATAAAATGAAGAAAATAACAATACGGGCGGGCTATAATCCATTCTGGTCAACACTCTTATTATTGATTGCCAAATATAGATAAAAACACACAAATATCAGCCTAAATTCAAAGAGGTCTCAGGATACTAAATTCAATTTCTCCGCTGAAAAACAGAATTTCCTAATTCATTCAGACTCAAAATGGGTGTCATTTTCCTTTCTCGTAATAGTCGAAAAGAAATAAATTAATTTGGAAAAGTAAGAAAAAGATTACATCGACGCAGAGACAGCAAGCTCTCTCCACCACATCCACAGCTGCTTGAACCTCTTTGTAATACTTTGCTTTTTGCTCCGAAAACGGCAAGCTCGACCTAATGCAATTAGCTAATTTTAGGTTCTTAAGAACAAAGAAACAATTTCAAGTAGAATCAAAGAATCGAGGGAAAGGACCTTACGTTGAGGCGTCGAGCGGTACGAGTGGCTATGAAACGGTGAGGGTGAATGAATCGGACGGTGGAGATATGAGAAGTTGACCGGAGCAAATCCATGGAGCGAATCGGTTCGTTGAGGATGTAGCGCAGAGAAGAAGTGGCCAGTGCACAATGTGGTTAGTTGGCGGGGAAAGGCGGAAAAGGAATCCCGGTTTGTGGGATCAACGCCCAACCCTTGTTAATACTTAATAGGCTATATAAATTGAGACAATTATTATTAACTCTCTCCGATCATCAATAATTTTAAGCGGGTCACGTTAAGGTTTTAAAATTTTTGTTATAGTCAATGGTCATTATATACTAATTAATGATAATTGTATAATGGCCAATGCTCATTAATGATAATTTCATTTAAATGTAACATAATAAAACTGTTGTTTTATAGGACATCCGCATGGCTTTTAAATCTACTCATGACTCATGACCTCTATTGCATAGAAACGCCGTTTTTGATCACTTACTCGTTTTGGGGACAGCAGCAAAACGTGAAACGCGTATCCTTCTCATGGAACACAACTTTTATTTTTATTTTCCATTTTAAAATGCATCATTTCATAAAAAACAAAAAAATAAAAACGTGCACAAAAGGGGCTGATGGGGGCGGTCACTTGGGACGACGTCGTTTCAGGAGGCCAATTTTTCACTTAAACAAAACAACGCCGTTTCATGAGAGAGGCAAATCCAAATCTCCCGAAACGATGTCATTTTGCCTATTGCCCATTTCTCTCCCCCAACCCAATTTCAAATCAGAAATTGGGGACTGATTTTAACATTTTTACCCAATTTCAACTTTCAATTCCTCTTCCTTATTGAGGTTGATATTTTTTAATACTTGAGAATTTTAAAATTGTTCATTTTATATAATTATTAATATATATATTTTGAAAAGTTTAGTATCCTATAAATAGGCTATTGAATTTTTGAACTAGTGAAAGTTATTGAAGGAGAAAAAAGAGATCTTGAGGAAGTAGGACCTAAGGAGGAAGGAGGACTTAATGACAGACCTAAGGAAGGAAGAGAAAATAGTGTATTCTCTACTCTAGTCATTTGATCTGAAATAGTTTTAAGTATTTGATTTGTATAATTATTTTGACACTGTATATTTTTTATATCTTTTAATGAAGGATTGTCCTTGTAAGGACCATGTGTTATTTTGGATGGAGAAGCTACTACATCTTCATTATGAATATTTTTTACAGTAATTTCTTCTAAAGGAGGATGGACTGCAATAACTGATGTATCTGATGAAGTTTTCCAATTTTGACTTATTCTAGTGTTTGTATTGATCTTTTTGGATAGTTTATAAGGATAAAATGTGTCATCCTCTTTAGCATAAGGATAAAATATATCATTTACTTCAGCATACTCTTTGAACCACTTGAAGAAAGGCATGTTGATTTCTATGATATCTAACTCATGATAATAAATTTTCTTGAGTATGTCTTTTGAATGACTATTAAATCTTTTGAAATACCAATTTATTTTCTCTTTGTTAGAGACTGTCATGAATTCTTTCTTAAGATATTCTTTATCTATCTGGAATTCTTTTGAAATGACTTTAAGTTGACTTTAAAAATAAGACCTAATAGGAGACATATGAGGAGAATCTGAATCTTGACTTTCTTGATAAACAGGTTTTGGAATGATAGGTCTAAAGTTTTTTCTTGATGAATATATTGAAGAAAAATTTACTGATTTTCTAGCATAACTGTAATGAGTTGATGAATCATGTTTGACTGAATTTGATCTATTAAGCCTAAGAGTAACATATATATATATATATATATATATATATATATATATATATATATATGATGTGGCGTACCCGTATCCCTATTTTTTAAAAAATTGTCATACCGACATTTCGTACTTATATTAAGTATAAAACGTGTACCCGTACCCGTACAATATAGCTCATGACTAATATATGACCAAAAATGTAGTATTTTACCAATAATAAAAACTTTTGATAATTATTTTGAAATGTGGAGATACACAGTTTACTAATTATGTAAAAGCTTTTTTACATTGAGTGAATGAAGATTAATTCCTTTGTGTATTCACTTGATTAATGTAACCCCACATTTGTATCGCCTAAATTTCAATCTTACTATTCTTAGGTTACTTCTTTTTCTAAAGGAAGATTCTAGAAAACTTGTGCTTGACAATAAGCACGACAATGACATATAACTTGTGAATATAAACTCATCATGACCTTAGTTTTAAGTTTCAAGCAAAGATAAACTTATACAAAGCTAAGATCATGAATCATAGTGAAACTTTTATTTATTTATTTATTTATTTTTAGAGTTAAATATATTTTTTATCTCTTAATTATTTTTTAAATATCACTTTAGTCCTTAAATAATCATTTTGTTCGTTAAATCAATTATTTAAGTAATTATTTTTTATGCTATAGATAATTATTTGGTGAGCAATATAATTATTTGAGAATAAAAGTAATATATAAAAAATAAATTAAAAATTAAAATAATATTTAAAAAATAATTCAAAAATAAAAATATATAGATTTTACACTTATTTTTATTAGGAGCAAAAAAGTTACAAGAATCAACTATAGTGAATTGTGTTGCATGCAGAATCTTTATTCATGCTGTTAAAAAAGCCATCTCTAGTTGTTAATGGAAATGCAAATCTGATTGCAGGTGATTTTATGTTCAAAATTCATCACTAAATTCTGTTGATTGTCTTCCATAGATATTAAACTTTATGTTCTTTTATAATTTCTATTTAATATAAAGTAAATAGAAAGAAAACCATTAGAAAAAGAAAAGAAAGGGGAAAAAAAGGCTAACATTTCATTGTCCAGAATCTTCCTAGTCACAAATTCGACAAAAACAATGAGCTGTGGACAGATACACAATTGGCGATAAGCACAAAGAAAAATATTGCAACAATGTCATCACTGATTACCATGATTAGAGAATAGAAAATAAAAGGATAAAGCCTAAACGCACCCAATTATTCTATTTCTTGCCTCAATATTTTTTTGACCGTTTCAACAGTTTCGCTTAGCCATGCAAGTTGCAACTCTATGGATCTGTGGGCCACCCATCAGCATTAATATCTTCCACACACAGCTAAATCATCATCTGATAAAAAGATAAACCTTTTCTTAAAAGCAAGTAAAGTATCATAACCTAGGCGGCACTAGTTTGTCGTTATCCACATTTACCATGCACTGCGACTGACACGTGTCCTCCACCCACAGAATCATCCCCTCTAGCTCCCGGTTTTCGTAGCAAAATCCGCTTATAGCCGGTTGTTTCTCTCTTGTATAAAAAAGCTCATAGCTCGGCCAACTCTAAGATTTTTCAAGCCATTTTCAGTTCAAAACTCCAATACCAAACCCAAGATTTCTCATTTCTCTAGCACTTGGATTCTGCTACTCTAAAAGAGTAAAAAAAGGCTTCTTCTTTTCTCTGTTTGTGATTTTGTTGTGAAATTAGTTGTGGTTTCTGGGCATGAGCTTGAGATACATGAGCCAAGTAGGGATGCGGATACTGCAGGTGATGAAGGATCAGGGCTCAAAGTGCGACCCAACCGTGAAGTCTCTTAGGGATTCTGCTTGTTCATCTTCGAAGCAAGCAAGGAGATTCTCTAACGCTTTTGAATCACCTGCGTTCAAAGCTGCTAATTCTGAGAAGCTAAAACAGGCTGAGGAGTCTCTCAGAACTGTTATGTACTTGAGCTGCTGGGGTCCCAATTGACCTAATAACCTACGTGTCTGCACCTAGGTTTCGAGTTTGAACTCAGTACAAACGTAAGTTAGTCAGGAAAGATCTAAGTTTGATGTGCTTGGCTGTATATGGTACAGCTACGTGAATTAATTATCTTGGTGCATCAAATTTTGTAAAAATATCAATATATATAGATCTTTGATGGTGAGTATTCTGTATAACAAATCAGTCTCTGAGACAGAGCAGTGTATCTCTCATATCATTTTCTGCTACTTTACCAGCTTAGCTTACAAGAGAATCAGTTAATTACTTATGTTGTTGGAGTAATTAATCAGTTAATTAGGCCTTGTAGTGTTAAATGCTTTATTGTTTTCCTGATCATATGCACGAAATACATGGATTTAGAAAAATTTTAAACTTCTCATATTTTTTCCCCCTAAATCAAATTAATAAAAATTTATTTAAATAACAAAGGAATCTTATCCAGTCCAAGTTCCTATGGCCCAAATTTTACATCATTGTTCTCCCTCAACTCCACATTAAAATAAATAAAATTAAAAAGAAATAGTGGAGATGTGCAAGATCAAGTGAGCTGATTTTTGGAACATGTGCTTTTGATACATCTCTAGAAAGTATATCAAGTTAATATGCCATTTTTCTTTTGGTACTTCTAATGAGTAAGAACTACGTGCTATTCAATACTTTTTATTTTCATATGAAATATTGCCATTGTTTCATTGGAATTCATCTCTTTCAAACCCACTAATTATGCCAAAAAAAACCCGGAAAATAAATAGATTTACATAAACTAAATATTCATCAAAACTAATACATATGTGATGATTGAATTTGGTTGTCATACCAAACAAAAGAAGTTGAATTTGGTAGCTTTCTATTAGAGTAAAGGATTAGGGAAAAGTCCAATTTATTCTTTCAACTTAGAATAATTTACGATTTATAAAAAAAAAAAAAGTATAAGGAACACTATCAACTATTAAAATATATATAAAAAAAAATCTCAGCCGTCTTAAAATAGACAAAAAATGTCACGTGTCACTTTCATTTTTCTTTTATGTGGCATTTTTTATTTATTTTTGGACTATTGTATAGAAATCGAGGTTTTTTTTTTTTTTTACACAATTTTATAATTGATAGGAGTTCTTTGTATTTTTTTTTTTATATTTTTAGGCGTAAACTGCACATGACTTATATTTGAAGGGGCTAAATTGAGCTGTTTCCAAAAGATTATATTAATCCTTGAAATAACTTAAGTCCATAAGAATTTCTTTTATTTAAAAAAATTTTTAAAAAGTCTATGAAAATAGTCAATTTTATTATCACTTAGTTCCTTGAAAATGATTGATTGACTTTTCAAACCAATGTTTTAAAAACTAGACCGAACCGAGCGGTCTGACCAGTCCAATCGATGCCCAATTATGATACTGGTTCGGTTAGGAGGGACAAACTGTTTAGGCGGTCAAACCGGTAAAACCGTTGAATTAGTACTGGTTTGCAATAACCGAACAGTTCAAATATTTATTTTTTTTGAAAAAAAAATTGCAAAACGGCGTCGTTTTGGTTGAGGGATTTTCACTCCCAATTTCAGCTCACGCACTGCATGAGCTTCTCCATTCTCTTCTCTCTTTTCTTCCATTCCTTCTCCAGTCTCGGCCCTAATCACCATTCAACCTCCAGCGAACACAACTGCATTCTCATATTTCCGGCACCGGTGAGATTTTTTACTTTTCCTTTGCATGCTTTTAGGATAGTTTGATTTGTGGCTCGTTTGATTTCCGGCACATGTTCTGCAGAGACAAAAAGTGAGCTTCATATATAGGTCTTTGGTTCGTGTAACGCTTGCTTTTCATTGCACTATGAGTCTAATTGCTGTTCAAAGACTGCTTATATTTTGGTAGATATGTATTTGGGTGTTCTCTGATTTTGGTGGGTTATGAAGTCAGATACTAATAGAATTATGGGCACTGTTGGATTTGATTCCTATGTCCATGTTTTCCATAATCACTCCGAGTCTATGTATGTTAGATTTCATTTGGTGTTCAGTCTTTCTATGATGAATTGAGGATGTAAAATTCTGTTTTGGACATTGGCCTTATGATCTGAACTTTATTGATCTTAAACTATGGGTAGCTAGAGTTGTTGGTTTGTGGTTGGTTCAATATTTTATTCCTTGTTTTTGGACTATGCTTGATGAGATTTTGTATACACCTTATGTAATTTTGAGATTGTACATATACGGAGGGAATCAAATGAGGAAAGCAATTAAATTCTTTTTTGACAGTATGCTATGGATGCTATTTCTATTCACGGGTTGGATCCTACTACAAATTATTTGTTAGAGATTCTCACGGGTTGCATGCACTCAAGTCCTATTTATAGATGNTGTATACACCTTATGTAATTTTGAGATTGTACATATACGGAGGGAATCAAATGAGGAAAGCAATTAAATTCTTTTTTGACAGTATGCTATGGATGCTATTTCTATTCACGGGTTGGATCCTACTACAAATTATTTGTTAGAGATTCTCACGGGTTGCATGCACTCAAGTCCTATTTATTGATGGAAAATAACATTGAAGCTACTAAACACTTGAAGCACAAATTCTTTCACTATGCTGTAGTTGGTTAAGCTTCAGAAATATTTCTTTTGTGATGCCTTTGCCCAGAGTTTGGAGTTCATGCATTAGATTTTAGAACTGCTTTTTGGTCCATATCTTTACAGAATATTTTTTACTGCTGAAAAATAATGAAGCGGAATATGATTGTGCTTAGTTGGTGTTATGTGAAGAAGACATAAGGCAATATGATGGGTCATTTGCTGATGTATTGTCCAGTAGCAAATATCTTGTGGATATTCGTGTTCTCCCTTCCTGATGTCCTATGGCTGATGCCTTTTCTTCTTATGGATGTATTTATGGTGCTGGGGAGGGTGTAGCGTGCCCAGACTGTGCCACATGGTCCAAATGGCTAGAGAGGAATAGTAGTTTTTCAAACAGCATGCAGAAGACTTGAAGGAGTTTAAGACCTACTTCTTAAATTTTGTGGCTCTTTGATGCACTGCTTATAAGACCTACTATAAGTTATGATTATGTTAAATATTTAATTCTTTGTGAATTAGTTTGAATAAGTTTTAAATATTTTTCTTTGTTTTGTAGTCATTTTTTGTTATTTTATGAGTAATATGTTATATTGTACTTATATTATAAATTTTTNTTGTAGTCATTTTTTGTTATTTTATGAGTAATATGTTATATTGTATTTATATTATAAATTTTTAAAAACATATTTTTAGTGTGACCGGTTCGATAATTTGATCCAATCGGTTTGACCAGTTGTTTTTTGTCACACCAATTCACTTATCGGTCCGATTTTTAAAACATTGCTTCAAACATTTAGGACGCAAATAATATAAAAATCTTTCTGTGATTCAAATAATTTTTGATGTACCTTTCAATAATCAAAATGACTTTTTCACTTCTGATATGTCAATTTAGTGCACGATATTGTTGGAGGTCCAGTCCAGGCTCCAGCTGACTCCAATAATGGACCAGACCAAGTTGGGCCTAGCCCAAAAACTTTGGGCCCATAGTTGTCATTATTGTCCTCCACAAAAACAAAAGAGATAAGCCCCCAATCCAGAATCAAGGGCATTTCTCTTCATCTTCCCACCACGTACACTCTCTGCCTCTCAACAAGCAAACGCAGATCAAAGGTGATGATTTCGATACAAGCTTGTCAAACTTGTCTTCAATCAACATTTCTCGTAAACCCTTTAAGGCTCGGAAGTTTTAGGACAGCACAAACCAAAGTAATAGCAGCAAGGAAGGTAGGTTATAGAGGAAAACTCAAATGCAGTAGTGGACAAGAGGGAGAAAAGAAGAGTGAAAGAAGAACATTTTTGACAGTGGAGGAAGCTGGTTTAGTGGAAATTTCAGGGCTCAGCACTCATGAACGATTCCTATGCCGTTTAACAGTATGTCTCTTCTCTTGTCTTCAACTTTTGAGATTTAAATGATTATTTTTCAATCAATGTCTATACACAATTTGCTGCAGATATCGTCGTTGAATTTACTGAGAGTGATATCAGAGCAAGAAGGGTGTCCAATTGAGGAGCTCAATGCTGGGAGGGTTTGTGACTGGTTTCTAAAAGACAAGCTCAAAAGAGAGCAGAACTTGGACTCTGCAGTCCTTCAATGGGATGATTCCCAGATTCAATTTTAGGCTTTTTCTTTTTTTTTTTTTTCAAAATTTTTCTTTTGGTCTTCAGCTTTCTAATCTTATCATAATCCACAAAGAAAGGAGTGACATTATTCAAAGCCGAATCCAAGTTTAATCCCTTGTTGAAGATTCCTGCTAGACAGTCATTGAACATCGCTTTTATACTATTAAACAATCCTCCTTTGATGCCACTAGGTTTTGTGTTAAGAGTACTCTAGACTGTCTAGTATTGATCAAATGTACGAGTTACATAGATTTTTGTAGGGATAATTTCAATTAGACGTAATTTAATAAAATATGTTTATTGTGGTTCATTGAAAGGGTGACTTTATTATAATATATAGCTATTCAGTTGGAATAAATTATAGTTAGTATTAAAAACTATCAATGTGATCAATATAAGGAAATTGTAGATATCCAATACTCGACCCAATTGCATTCAGGTCCATTTAGCCAAAGGCCTATATTAACAAATCGGTATATGCCTCTCATATCCCTTAAACTTCACCTATAAATAACCCCTGTATTATGAGGACTTGGGATTCACTCCAATATTGAATACACTTTATAGCTCATATCGTTGCTAATTTAGATATCGGAGCTCGAGTATCAACACCCGACTCTTTACCTCCCTATTGCTGTGCAGGTATTGCTCACCCTAAGCAGCACATTCACCTCCAAATCAGGCATCGTCAAAAATCTTTTATTTTTGGGTTAATTAGTACTTAATTAAAAATTTACAATTTGAACTAATCGGTTGTGACTGAGTGATATTAAATCATCATATGATTTGTAGGTTTTATGTTTGAACTTAAAATCCTAACTAAAATATAAGAAATTTTTTTACATTTTTTATATTTAAAATTTTAAATCACAAGTTTGCTATCAATATTTTGTAACTAATATAATATGAATTTTGAGCTAGGGCAATGAGTTCATAATGGATCAGCGAATATTCTTTAGTAGCGTTTCTTCAATGAAATCTATTTGTTACGCTTAGCTTCTAACTTTTGAGCGTCTATCATTTAAAATTACTTCCTTGATTCACCCAAAAAAAAAAAAATTTCTTTAGTAGGGATATGCAAGAGCTAGTTTGTGTGGGAGCACATTTGATGCTTTTCTACATCTCTAGAATGGGATCAAGCCCATTTGCTTTGTTCTGATCTTCTAAGGAATTAAAATTTCAATTGCTGAACAGGTCTTATTTATTCTCACAATAAATTCTATTATAAATTGGTGGGACATCTCATTACTTGAATCCCACTACTAATCTATCTCAAGAAATTTAGAAAAAGAAAAACTAACCAAGTTATATGGATGCAAAGCATATATTGCGTGATACTATTTCATGCGATTTATCATTTATGTATGCATATAAATGTTATGAAAGGATTTCACAAGAAATCTAGATTAATTTGCATGTATTGAAACTATAAAAAGAATCAACAAGTACTTAGTTCAACGAGTAGCAAGTTAAATCCTGAGAGTGCGGCCTTGGTTGTGGTCAATGATTTGATGTTCAGTGAGAGTATTGTTGAAAAAACTATAATTGTTTTAACCCTCGGATAAAAAATTATAAAAAAAACCTCTATAGTGATAAAATTATGAGATATTGGATGAAACTAAAATCATGCCGCTAGATGAGGGGAGAGTTGTTACAAGGTGCATGTTGTGATTTGGAGATGATGCATTTTTTATTTTGGGCATGATCTCTTTAAAAATAAAGGTTTGACATGTATAAAATAAGAATGTTTCTTAGATACTTTTGATATTTATGTTATATGTCATATTATATAAGAATAGCTAATATGTAAATACATGTGTATAAGTTAATTATTTTTAAGTTTGTTTGAGAAAATAAGATAAATTAATTTTATATTTAATAAAATATAAAAATTATGTATAATTGTCACGTCAGTATAATATGACATACACATGTAATATCATATAATCCCCAGTAAAATAAGGCTTAAGCTCCCTTTTAAGGTCGTTGAAAATTCTACTATTTTAGGATCCACTTAAGGGTGGTGTAGTTTTTATTTTGTTTTTGCTTTTTTAAAATTTTAAAATTAGTTTTTAGTTGAAAAAACTTGATTCTGAACTAGTCCAATATTACCACTTCTCCGATTATTTTGTGGGGTTATTTTTACCTTAGATAAATGAGACATAGAAAATGATCTAAGAGGATTTGATTCCTTAGCCTAGAGTAGTAGTAGGCCAGGCCTTTAGTTTAATGATAATGCCAGGTAAATTGAGTATTTGTTATACGCTTCTTGTTCTTTAATCAATTATTAAATTTATTTACACAAAGAGTGATAGGGATAAAAAAAATAAAAGGGGTCCCGAGTTCAGTAATTTTATCACACTACATAGAGGCAAGTAAATATTTTGATGTATCTTTCTGGTCATGTATCTTGACCATTAATTTGAGTTGAACATGCTATTTTTTTCTTTAATTTTTTGATATTTTTTATTATTATTTTGGGAAACCATCTCAATATCATTAATAGGTAGTTTGATTTATTTCTTTAATTTATTTTATCACAAAAAACAGTATCCATTTTAAATTATATATTTTTGATTATATAATGGTAAGGAGCTTCAAATTCTTGAACTCGTTTTAAACCATGTGAATCTTCTCGTATTCGTATTCATCTTATTCTCTTAAACTAATAATTAATGAACTATTATCTTCCACTAATCAAATCTTAAAAAAAAAAAATCTTGGTTGAAATTCCTCCAACGTTCTCTTCCTCAACAAATCCACCTTTTAAATATTTAATTTTTTTTTTTGTTTGGTTATCTGCTTGACTCATCACTTTCCCACCGAAACGCTACCCTGACCCTCCCATTGGAAGACAGAAAAGTAACCCTTCAGCGCCATTTTCCACAAAAGTCAACCCCACAACGTCAACGGCTTATCTCCTGCGGACCCCACCCCATCAACAAAAACACGGTTTCGACTTTTCGTACTTCACTACGACGTCGTCACGTTAGTGTTTCCCTCGCAAATCACGTCGAAAGTTCACAAGTTGCATCCCAGCAATGACACAAAAAAAGCCAAAACCGAAAGCGCGGACCTCAACTCACTTTCTCAACAATTAATTTTTCTCACTCAGATCCGTGTTGTTCTACTTCCAGTTTTCAGCTTCCACCATCAAAACCTGTCCCACCCGTCTTTCGGTTTCATTTCCTCTCAGAGTTGCAGAGACTCTGAAATTCTCCAGTAAACGACGACGTTTACCTTTCCATGCTCTCTGAAAGCTACTGAAACAAAGAACATGGCGATAGCTGACCAGCAGAGGTCACACTCTGACGGCAAGGGTTGGAATTTCTTCAAGCTTCCGTTTCTTAATTCGGGGACTAGCTCTTCCAATACGACGTCGTCTTCTGCTTCCTCGGCGTCTCACAACGTTGTTCATCATCACCACCACCACCATCATAATCCTCCTCCGGTTGAGGGATCCACCACCATCCCTCATACCTCAAATTCGGTTTCTTCGGTTGCGAGATCGCTGCTTCCAACACGACGCCGTCTCAAGCTTGATCCCTCGAATAAGCTCTACTTCCCTTGTATGTTGCCAACACTTGCTTTTTCGTTTCTTTTTCTAAATTCAGGTTTATATAAATTTGGTAAGAATTTAATTGACTTGATCATGATCTGATTTGGGTGTTGATAAATGATAATGATATCAGTTCAGTAATTAGATTTTAATTGCAATTGGATTAAGATGGGGAGATTTACGTCTTAAATTAGACTCATAAAAAAGGAAACTTTGATTACTTACCTTTCTAGCTTAAAAAGGGCTATTTTTTGCATAACTTTTATTTTATACAGCTATACTAATTTCGATTTTTTCTTTTTATTTGTTCGGCTTAGAATTTAAAACATGCATCATCAACTTTTCTTCCGATGTGCTTGCCCTGTTGAGTACAATTAAGAGTCATTCTAAAACTGAAAAATTAAAAGTCTCAAAGTGGTAAAAGAGCTGAGAAAAAACTGAAAAATTGAGCGTGGCAAAGGAGCTGAAGATTTGGGCATAATGTGCTTTTAGATTTACTAAATGGTATTACTTTTTATAATTGGTTGCTAGAGTCATTATACTTTTGTTAAAGTGGCTATCTGTCTTCTTAAGATGGAAACTCTGAATGAAATGAATTTTTTTCTACTGAAGTATTCTAGCATAAATGCACAATTGATGAAGATACCTAATAGAAAAAGAAATCTCTTATTTGGCATTTCTTATCAAAGAACCCTTATTTTTTCAAAAGAAAAATGTTAGAGAAGTATCCATCTTACAATCCTGCTGACTTGTGTAATTTTATTGGGGCAATTTGAGTCCATGCAATTTTTAGAGGAGTTATGCCATGAATGAATTGTATCTATGTCAAATTTTTTAATATTATTTTGTTTCATACTTCCTTTTCTCCATAGTAAACAGTTAGATTTGCATGGTAGCAATAATGATTTTCAGTTACATGCCGTGGAAGTTTCTTAATGTTAGCCATGGAACATTTGTTGTTTTCGAAAAGTATATATGTAAATAGCTTCTGTATGTCCGACAATCAAGCTATACGACAAATAAGATACAAAATTCACATGGCTTCTCTTCCCCATTGTGTTTTGCATTTGCACGTGCACAGACACACGCTTCTCATATGCATTTAGATGCATGTTAGGTGCTTATGAATGCAGGCGAGCTTTTGATTTATGCTTTATTTGATATTTTTTCTTTTCAAATGCTTCCATATGATAACTCAGCTTATTTATCCTTTCCTTGAATCTTTTTGTTGGTGAAGATGAACCGGGCAAACAGGTTAAGAGTGCCATCAAGATTAAAAACACCAGCAAATCCTATGTTGCTTTCAAGGTATAGTCAAACATATTTACCTCTTGTGTTTCTTTCCCTGTTTTCAAATTTTTCTGTTCCTGATTTGCCATTTTTGTTATTGAGCTCTTAAACTCAATCTTGAACTTCAACTGTTTATCCTTGCTGCTACTTTGTCATAGTATTGTAAAAGACTATGAGCATGTTGGTGTAGTGTTTGCAATCCCAATGCACAGGCTTTGAGGTGTGAAAACACAAACGCTCCAATTTGGATCCTTTGCGTTTTATGCCTTGGAGTTGTGCACTGGGTTGCAAACGCAACCCTCAAAAATACTCTATTTCATTTATTGCAATACAATTTAATGAGTTAGTCTGTCTCTGATTTTATACTAGTATTGGAGTTTAATTGCTGTGCTTCTTTTTCTTTTATTGTGCATATAGTTCCAAACAACTGCACCCAAAAGCTGTTTTATGCGTCCTCCAGGGGCTATCCTTGCACCTGGGGAGAGTATCATAGCAACTGGTAATAATGAGTATTCTATTTTTTTTTTACATTCTTTTTGTGTGAATCCTAAGATTGTCTTAATGTGAATTTTATCTCACTAATCTTTATTTGGTTTCCTAGTGTTCAAGTTTGTAGAGCATCCAGAAAATAATGAAAAGCCAGAAAAGAGTGGACTCAAATTTAAAATCATGAGCTTGAAGGTCAAGGGACCAACTGATTACGTCCCTGAGCTGGTAAGACAATATGATGTTGAACTTTTGTTTATCTGATATAAATTACTGTTTTCTTACCTTCCACTTCCTCTCCTAGGCCACGCTCCAGAACATCTAATAATCTTTCTAACATATCCACATTTAGAAAACCTTTGATAGAAACACTCTTTATTCTACTTAAATGACCATTTGATTCCTTGGACTTAGTTATACTTGATTGAAAAGAACATATTTATGACTATATTTTAACCATGTAAAGTTCATTTATCTCTTCTGCACAAGCCTGAATTATCATTGTTGATAACATATATGGGAAATTTTCCAAAGTTTCTCTATGCACATAGTTTTGAAAACTTACCAACCTTAGTAGATTAATAGACACAGGAGGACTGGGGAATTTGAGGATAATTGATAATTGAGCAATTCTTAACCCCACCCCACCCCTCCTCCCCCTCCTCCTCTCAAGAAAAAGCACACACATATACACAGACGCACATGCTTAATTTATGGTGTTGCTGTACCCTGTCGGATATGCTTGGCATTTACTTTTCATTTCAACTACTCTATGTCTCTGAATTCTCTTTAGAGTTTTTCTGCAATGGTTGGTCATGTTTTCCCTCCTGGAAACAGTTTGATGAGCAGAAAGACCAAGTAGCAGTAGAGCAGATATTGCGGGTTGTTTTTCTGGATCCAGAGCGCTCTACTCCTGTAAGTACTGAAACATTTAGCAGCCATAGATCAAATTCTAAGTGTTCAAATTGTACTTTGCATTGACGGTGTGTGTTCTCTCTCTTTTTCTCTCTTCCTTATGCCCCTCTTGTGTTATTATCGATTTATGTATCTGTTTTGTTTGAGACATTCAATATCTGCTATTCGTAATTTACATGTTTGCTGTGCCCACATGTGATGTCAACATTAAGTGTTTGTCTACTTATGAGTTTCTAACTTTGTCTGACAAGGCCCTGGAGAAATTGAAGCGTCAGTTGGCTGATGCCGATGCTGCACTTGAGGCACGTAAGAAGCCTCCAGAAGATGCAGGTCCTAAGATTATTGGGGAAGGGCTTGTCATAGATGAATGGGTGAGTATGTTCATTTTGCTCCAGTGGAAAAAATTTCAGTTGAATACATTACTTCTGATTAATGATTCATCCATATTATCTTTCATTATGTTTCCAGAAAGAGAGGAGGGAAAGATACCTTGCAAGGCAGCAGGTTGAAGGGGTAGTAGACTCTGTATAGAGTGCTGATCTGGGTTCTTCGTTTCTAGCGTATTATTATGGCTGGATAGGAAATTACATTAGAGTCAAGTGAGCTCTACCTGTTGAAACAATTATGAAACCACAGCGTCACCTTTTGAGAAAAATTTGAGGTGAATGGTTACTTTTGATAAACCTTTGCTTGGATAGTGATCGTCCAATGTGTAGATAATGTCATTTTGTTTTTTTTTTCTTTCTTTCGGGAATAATATTTTGATGGATTAATGAAAAATAGTTGGCAAGTGATTCATATGTGATGGATATAATGTTGGAAGCGAAAATTTAAGATAGAAAAAAGCTTTTAATCTCTGAAGAAAATAGGTGAAAAGTAAGAACGAACTGAACCGTTTGGTCTACTCTGTCCCAAAGAAAAAAAAACTGATTTTATTTCCAATGCGGGGTTTCTAAAAGCTCAGGGGGTGTCAGACACTTATATTAACTGAGGTCAAATGTTTAGCCCGTTTATATATGAAGTATTTAATCTGGGATAAACAGGGGGCTTAACATTTTACCTCAGTTAAATACGAGTGTCTGCGAAGTGTTCAGCCATTTGTCACGGATCCCTTTAGGAATGTTAATGAATGTCTAATTGTCAAGTTAAAACATACATCTGAAGTTGTTGAAATATAGAGAAATTTAAGAAACATAGCTTGTGTCGTGAATAACAAAGTCAACAAATTCAGCTGAAATAGGAGGCAGAGGATGGTGTTATGTATGGCTCAGGCTGGATTTGCATACCATTTTCCTTTATTTATCATCTATATTTAGTTGGGTTGCTGTCGGGTAAGAACCTGAAGTTTCATATTATTTTTCTATAAATATCATCTCTACAACGGCACCAGTTGGGTAGGATCAACAAATAATAGTTGTATAACATAGACTCCAATTACTCTTTAAACAAATTCAACATCTTCATGATTGATGTTGTAAAGAAAGAAGAAACAGAAAATAAAAAGTGCGAGTTTTTAAGGAAAATTATGCACAAATATTGGCAACCACACTTTGAATCGGAGAATATTGGATTGCATAAAGGAGTAGCAACTGACCTACCTGAAGATATATTAATGGAAATACTCTCAAAACTACCTACATTGCCTTACGAATCCAGATTTAGGGTGTGTTTGGATGGGGTATTTGTAGAGTGTAATGTATTTGTAGAGTGTATTTGAAATGCTAATTTTGAATTACCTTGTTTGTGTAATTTTTAAGGTATTTTTAAAATTCAAGTGTATTCTTATTGTGACTTTCAAAGTCTCAATATAGTGTATTTCAAATTCACTCAAAATAGAGTGTATTTCAAATTCACTCTATCAATCCTCTTTCTTTCTACCCCAACACCCCCACCCAACTCCCAAATTTTTTTTACTGATTTTTATTATATTAAAGCATTTCAAAAAATGATGCAGAGTGGTGATGAAGGAATTTGCTAAGAAGCTAGAGAAGCTATTGCTAGACTTATTATGTGAGAATCTTGGACTAGAGAAAGAGTACCTCAAGGAGGCTTTCTAGGGATCAAAGGGACCAAATTTTGGACTATATTTTTTTTTTCTTATATTTTTCTTTTATTGATTAAAGAATGTGATTTGAATGGATTTTGTAATGTTTATCAATAATTTTGAATATTGGTGTTAAATTACTCTTTTTATAATAGAGTGTATCCAAACAAAGTATTCTATAAATACATGAATTTGAAATGCTGCATTTCAAATACATGTATTTGAAATACACAATAATTTAGCAAATACCTCATCCAAACACAACCTTAATTCAATAGGGAGTTAAATTATAAAAGTGAAAGACTTTCAAACATTTTTCTTTGAAATTTGATAAAAAAAAATTTGTAAACATGCGAGCGAGGACCCCTGCCTCAGCTGGATCCGTCATATACTTCATGTCCGAACATAAGTCATGGTGAAGTGTCACCCTCAAATGCCAAGTCAAACACCCTACTTACCAAATCACACCCGTCGAGCTCAAAACGGTACCGTTTCCAATCATCCTTTTCACTGTAGCTCCATCATTGATGACCTATCACCTGCATCTCTGTGAATCTCCATTGCAGCAATATCATCCTTTTATAATAGTTGTAATATTGGATAGTATATGAAGCAGGGTTTGCTCAGGCACAAAATATCTTATTTTACTCTCTGCAAAATATTTCAGGTACCATGTACTTCGGTCTTGGTTGAAACCAACACAAAATCTATTGGTTATTTTTGAGGAACTTGGGGAAAATCCTTCAAGAATTTCACTTGTCAAGAGATCAGTGACCAGTGTGTGTGCTGGTATCACAGAGTACCACCCAGCTCTTAAGAATTGGCACATTGAGAGCTATGGCAAGTCAGAAGAGTTTCATCCACCCAAGGTTCACTTGCGTTGCAGCCCCAGCCAGGCCATCTCCTGCATTAAATTTGCAAGCTTTCGAACTCCTCTTGGAACTTGCGAGTTAACATCAAGGAACTTGTCATTCTTCTGCCTCATACGCCATATATTAGAGAAGGTTCTTCATCATACTCTTGATAACTTTTTCAATTACTATCTTTGTGAATATTACTTGACTTTTCTCTTTCCATTTTTCTCATAAATGTATTGGAAAACCGAGATGCAGATGACTGTAGCAAACAGTAACTTTGGGCAAGACCCATGTCCAAACGTTTTGAAGAGGTTATCAGTTGAAGCTGTTTGCGCTCCAACTACCACCAATTGGAGGAGTTGATTGGGTAAACCAAGGACCCTTTTACGTGTATTGTCTAGTGTGTAGTGACTTAACCGCATACCATCTGCAAGAAAAGCAAAGAATAATAAGACTACTCCAGGTAAAGTTAATGGGTGGTTAAATAGGTTGAGTGTCAGTTTTTTTCAGAAAGAAAGTAACAGTGGGGGTTAACGGGTTTGTATAAATTAATCATTGTTAGATAGGTGAATCTGAAACCCGGGGTCAACAATTTGGGCCATTTTCTGTGAGTTTACTGTTTTGGGCGAAAGGAAGATATTGCTGCAATGGAGATTCACAAAGATGGAGGTGATAGGTCATCAATGGTGTAGCTACTATGAAGAAGATGATTGGAAAAGGTACCGTTTTCAGCTCCACGGTGTGATTTGGTAAGTGAGGTGTCTGGCTTGGCATTTGATGGTGACATTTCATCATTTAACAGTCTAACTCAACATTTCTATTATTCATTTAGATGGCAGTTGGATGGAAAGATTTAATTGAAACGAAACGAAATAAAATTGAGAACACTTTATACTCAGAGGCAAAACTGATAACGTGTTCAAAAGAGAGGGACTAAAATAGTATTTTATTCAATGGCGAATTATGAGGATGGAACAATTGATACTTTATTTTCTGAACCAATGGTGTTAGTAGGCAATTTGCAATGGATGACTGCGGTGAGAGCGAACAGTAATGGCAAGGTTCAATTCGTTATGGTGTTTAATATACATAAAGAAGTCATTTCAGATATCATGCCACCTGATCAATTTTAGTTATTTTCTGGGACTACTCCAATTGGTACTCTCTTTGTTTTCAAAGAATACCTTTCATTAATTGTACCCCAATGGTTAGAGGATGGACATGAATATGATGTATGGGTTGTGAGTGAATATGGTTGTTGAGCATAGGACCATGGATTAAAGAAGGGTTAATGTGGGAAGAATGGTGAGATATCGATGTTACTTACTGATACTCAGATGATAAAACTGTCTCTACAACCCTAGTTGCCGAACCATACAAGAATTAGAAGCTTTCAAGTCTCAAACATTTCCAAGCCCAAGCTCTACAGTGACTTATAATGGAAGCCTGGTTCCATTAAGTGGGAAAAAGTGTTTTCTGTAGTTTTCTTCGTTGAATTTGGAAGCTCTTGAGATGACATGGTTTTATAGTGATTCTTATATCTTTTCTGGAGACTACAAGGAAAAGTAAAATATAAATGGATGCAATTTCATGATTTTGCTTTTAACAAATTAAAATTAAAACATTAATATTATTAAGTACTTACACGTTTCAACATAAGCTAATTTTATATTTCAAAACATATTATACATGTAAAATCATAAGAGAAATAAAATGAATGATTGTAATTGATTATAAATAATACTTTGAGTTTCAGCACTTTTTGTATTTTTTATGTAATCATGAAAAAATGATCTGATATCAACAAGATCAACGTTGAAATATTTTTATAAATTTTTTATCTATACAAATAGAGGATGACGTTTCCCTTATATACTTTTTTCTCCCGAAAGCTCAAATCTCCATATTTATCCACAAATAAAAATAAAGATATTTTTATAACTAATTTAACTAAAAAAAAACAATTTATACCCACTACCCAGTACTCTTTAAAAAAATAGTTTCTCAATTTTTTCTAACAAATAAAAAGCCTCTAGCATGTGCAATAGGCTTGTCGATAAAAAAAATAAAATTATAAATCAACTTACCTGTATAAAAGTTTTAACTTAGCTAGCTGCCTAGTTCCACCAAGATAAAAATCATTTATTAAATTTTAAACGAAAAAAATTAGTGTAAACCGAAAAGATATTGGTTTACCATCCATTTTTTTACTTGAAATTTGAACCTAAAATTTTAAAATTTAGAATATTTCTCTATTTAAAACATTGCGGCATTTTATGATCATCTGGTTTTTGTGAGATAATTAGTGCAAGTTACATTGGCAAGAAAACAAACTTTATTTGAATAGTTCTATTTGGTTTGTTCCCTTCTTTTGCTTTTGTTTATTTCCTTCTTATCGCCATCGGTTTTGCATTTCCACAAATAGAGTTGGATAAAAAGCTGGAGTTTCACGTTATTCTATGAATATCATCTATACCACGGGTCCTGCTGGATAAGGATCAGCAAATAATAGCTCCATAACTTAGATTTCCTCATTTTAAGGCGAAGCAACCAAAACTACACCAATTACTCTATAAAAGAATTCCACATTTTCTTGATTTGGAGTCATAAAGAGAAAAGAAAAGAAACAGAAAACAATGTCGGAGTTATTGAGGAAAAATTTTCACAAATTTTGGCAACCAAGCTTTGAATTGGGTAATGTTGGATTGCATGAAGAGGTAGCAGGTGATCTACCCCAAGAAATATTAATTAATTAGAATACTGTGAAGACTACATAGCAAATCATTGGTACACTTCATGTCCATGCATGTTCAAAGACCAAACTCTTACCAACCTTCGTGTTGCATGGTCTTCTTCTAGCGGTAATGGCCACCTTGCCTTCATAGAAAAAAAGATTTTGAAGCAGATAGGTACTATAATTCATTGCATTCTCTTAAAGAATACACAGTTTCTCATCGCATAAGCATACCATTTGAGAATATTAGTAAGCATTACCATACAATTGTGATTTGTTCCAATGGCGCTTGTTTTGAGGGCAATAGATTCTATCTATCCAATCCTGCAACTATTGAAATCAAGTTTATCCCTCAACTAGATTGTGTGGGATACAATTTGCATTTAGGGTTTGGATTTGACCCCATAACTAAGGAGTACAAGGTTCTAACTTGCAAGCATTTCTGAAGCTCGTGATGCAAGGACCAATGCTGCATTAATGTACTCCATTGTTCATGTGTATAATTTGAGCAAAGATTCTTTCAGAAGAATGGAGAATTATGATGACGGAAGGATTGATGTTTTACGTTGTCGACCATCCGTGTTAATGGGCAATTTGCATTGGCTGGCTGTGAAAGAGAAAGGTAATAAAAATGTTCTATTCGTTACATAAAGAAATCATTTCAGATATCATGCTACCTGATAAATTAAGTTCTTCCGGCCATATTTACATTGATACTATATTTGTTTTCAAAGAATCTCCCTCATTAATTATACCCCTATATATAGTTAGAAAGTGGAGATCTAGATGAACTTCAAGTATGGGTTATGAGTGAGTAGGGTGTAAACAATCATGGGTTAGATTGCTTAGGATAAGAGCATCTATTAGAGATATGAAAGATATATATGTGGTTCAGGGTTACTGTGGGAAGAATGGTGAGATCTTACTTAATTGGTGATGATGGAATTGTATGTCTACAACCCAAGTTGCCAAACCACTCAAAAATTTGAAGCTTTCAAGCCTAATACCTTCACAGTCACTTATAATGGGAACTTTGTTCCATTAAGTGGGAAGAAGGCTCTTCCTCTTCCTAAGAAGAATTGGAACACCATTTATAATTATTTCTCTAGTTTCCTGTAGTCCGCTTTTGTTAAATTTGGAAGATCTTGAAATGACATAGTTCATAGCGATTCTTATCTCTTTGCTTTTTCTGGAGACTAAGACTACTACAAGGAAACATATATACATGACATGATCTATTAACCGAAGAAAGGAATTCAGACTTCAATTTAAGGATGTTTATAGGATTAATGTGTATTATGCATGTGATGGCATGATGTTGGGATTGTAAATTGTATTTTTTTTTTTTTAGTACTTTTAGCTATGATTTTAATTAGATTCGATTATAAAACTCATAAACTTTAAAGATAATTTTAGTATCACCTAACCACATACTTATGTTCTTANGTGCATGTGAGTTGTTGCAGAAACCAGTTTGGGTATTTCAGGTCCACAATTTCCAGCCATAGCCAGAGGCATATAGATTAAGAGATAGTGAAGTTATTACCTCTTGTAGAGAACCTTTCAGTTCGGAGATTGGGTAATCTCAAAGCATTCTTCGGAGCTTCTAACTTCGACCTATTGAAGTGAAAGAGGTACATCGCTTGCGATAGTGGTATAGGGAACAGAAAGAGTCAGCTATTTCAGCTTGCAGATGAAAATCGGAAAATAACTACTGCGAATTGTGGTGGGAATCAACAAATTGCAACTAAGACCCATCAATCGTTTCCCAGCTACCCAGCTAAGCGGAGTCACAAAAATTTAGAGATTTTATCGCCATTCGAGCAGGTCTGAGTTCTCATAGCCATGGATGCCGAGAGAATTCGATTTCTGATGAGAACATCAGCCATTAGATGTGATGATAACGGGAACTGAATATCGGTTCCCACAGACGGCGCCAAATGTCGTTGCCTGAGTTCCGGTGAGGTAGGCAACCTGCAAAAGAGATAGGGACAGTCAGGGGGGCCGGAGCCGGAGCTCCGGCGCCACCTCCGACGCTCAAGTTAGGGAGATGGGCAAAGAGGGTGAGAGGAAGAAAAGGGCGTGAGAAGCTCTTTTTTGTGTGTGTGCCCTAAAGAGATTATGTAGGGAATTATCTACCTTTGCAGGGGTATTATAGTCTTTTTACTATAGCAATTGGTAGTGAATATTTTGGGTATTAACAATAATCATCTGGTCTTCGTGACATAAACAGTGCAAGGTACGCTGGCAAGAAAACAAACTTTGTTGGAATGATTTAGTATTTGTTTTTTTTCCCCCCTTAAATTCTTATCATCATCGTTTTGGCATTAATTTCCACAAATAGTCACAAAAGCTTGGTGTGTGTTATATAAAATAAGTTAAACCAAAGAGCCTGCCAATGGTAAAACCAAAAAACAAAGGCTCCAAGACTGGAACCGCTACCTCTCACGCTCTCACCGCTACCTATCTGCTACTGTTTGATTGCTTTCTTCCTATATAAGACCTCAAACAATAAGCAAGAAACAAGTTTTAGAGACATTAAGAACGCCATTAAGTTAAAGATCAAATTAAAGCAAGAATATCATGAGCTGCATGAACACAACAGAGCATGCATGGCAGAAACCGTTACAGTAACTGAAGGCAGCGGCAGTTACCGAAGTTCCCATCACACTGGCTTTGGCCCTTTAAACAAGGTTGTATCAGATTTGATGGTTTATCGATATTGCTTGCAGTGCATTAAGTGTTTTTTGTTTTTGACACTAAATGGTGTTTGAACGATGATGAGCATTACCATTGTCCACTTGCCAAGTTATATATATTAGGTGATAAAAATTACAGATTTTATACTTTAAGTAGAAGTAGCAGTGAAGACTTAGGTAGAACTACATAACCTAAAAAAAACCGATAGAACTCGAAATTTTTTCTATAATCTGTTCATAGCTATATTCATTATCCACATGTATTGGCATGAACATAAATACTCACAAAAGAAATTTGAATCTAGACCTATGTAATAAAATATAAGTGTGATGTGCATCTTATCTTATTAGAAAAAAAAATTCTTTTTTTTTTGGTACGTAAAAACACATGCATCTTTGTTGAATATTGAAAAACTTAAGAGAATTTTTATCATAAATAAAAATATTTAATAAATGGTCTATCATCAAGTAATACTAATGTTGTTATTAAAATTTGTAAATTTCGTGTTTGAATTCGGAATTCCAGCCAAGATATATAAAAGAAATTTTAATAAATGCAACTGAAATAGGACGCAGCAGGCTCAGTTCTGCTCCAGTTCATTCTCCTCCAATTTGCTGCAGTGGGAAACTGGATGTGAGACACGAGTCTCAAACATCCATTGCAGTTTGTTTGAGACACATGTCTCGAATCCATCTGCACTGCAGCAAACGAGAGGAAGTGTACTGCCGCGGATTCAAGCCCAATCTCTACCGCGTTCTTGTAGTGTAAGTTATATTAGTTGGGTAAGAAGCTGGAGTTGCATATTATTTTTCTATAAATATCATCTCTACGACGGCTCCAGTTGGGTACAATCAAGCTCTATAACTTAAAATTCCTCATTTTAAGGTGAGCCAATCAAAACTAAACCAACTACTCTATTAAAGAATACCACATTTTCATGTTTGATGTTGTCAAGAGAAAAGAAAAGAAAAAGAGGAAAAAATGTCTGAGTTATTAAGGAAAATTGTGCACAAATATTGTGAATCACGCATGGAATTGGAGAACATTGGATTACATGAAGCAGTAGCAGGTGATCTACCCAAAGATATATTAGTGGAAATACTGTCCAGACTACCTACTAAATCATTGGTACGCTTCATGTCCGTACATAAGTCTTGGTTCAACATGTTCAAAGACCAAAGTTTTAACGACCTTCATCTTGCATGTTCTAATTCTTCTAGCGCTAATGCCCATCTTGCCTTCATAGAATATGATTCTGAAGCAGCCAGGTACTATATTTCATTGCGGTCTCTTAAAACCTACACAGTTTCTCGTTGCATAAGCATACCACATGTGGAGATTAGCAAGCATTACAATAGAATTGTTGGTTGCTGCAATGGTGTGTTTTGTCTTCACTATTATTGTTTGCATTTTTATTGTTTGGGGAAAGGCAGCTTGTATCTATTCAACCCTGCAACTAATGAGATCAAGGTGATCCCTGATCCAGATTGTTTGGGATACAATTGGCAGTTAGGGTTTGGATTTGACCCCAAAACTAAGGACTACAAGGTTGTAAGCATTTCTACAGCTCTTGATGCAAGGACCAATGAGAAAAACTGCTCCATTGTTCATGTGTATAATTTGAGCACAGATTCTGGGAGAAGAATAGGGAATTATGAGAATGGGACAATTGATACTTCAGTTTTTCATACATTGGTGTTAATGGGCAATTTGCACTGGATGGCTGTGAGAGCAAACGGTATTCAATTTGTGATGGTGTTTGATATACATAAAGAAGTCATTTCAGATATCATGTTGCCTGATCTATTAACTGATTCAGAGTGTACTATTCCAATTGATACTCTCTTTGTTTTCAAAGAATCTCTTTCATTAATTATACCCCAATGGTTAGTAGGTGGACAAGAATTATATGATGTTTGGGTTATGAGTGAGTATGGTGTGAACCAATCATGGGTTAAACTGTTGAGCATAGGTCCAATAGGACAAGGACCATTCATTAGACATATGAGCAATGTGGTGAGGGGTTACTGTGGGAAGAATGGTGAGATTTTACTTACTGATGAAACCATGACAAAATTGTATCTCTGCAACCCAAGTTTCCAAACCATACAAAATTTACAAGCTTTCAAGCCTCAAGGGTATCGAAGTCGAAGATTTACAGTTACTTATAATGGAAGCCTAGTTCCATTAAGTGGGAAAAAGGCTCTTCCTCTTGCCAAAAGGGATTGGAAGACCATTTATAATTATTTCTCTGGTTTCCTCTGCTTTGCCATAGCTTGCTATACTGAACATGGAAGCTCTAGAAATGACTCGGTTCAATAGTGATTCTTACCCCTTTTCTGGAGATCATTACAAGTGTACAAGGAAGCATGCATGCCATATTCTCCATTAACCAAAGAAAGGAGTTCAGACTTCACTTCAAGGGTGCCTATATATATGGTGATTACTGATTAGTGTGTATTGTGCTTGTGACAGCTTTTTTTCTTAAGAGGATTCTATCAGTTCTTTTCTTGTAAGATCATCAAAGGTCGACTAGAAATTAAGTTTGGGTACATTTCTAGTCTTATTCTTTCTTTTTCTTTTTTTTCACCGAAACTTATTCACCTTGGTCTACTATGTCTAATTGCAACTTGCACTTGAACTTTGATTTTAGAACATTACCCTTTAATATCTGTATGTAATGTCTCCTATAACCTGCATTATTTTATTCTATTATCTTGTACTTGCCGTTGCACACCTTGATATTTTAATGTTATATTTTATTGTTAAATTAACACATAGTATAACGTTTAATGAAAAAAAAAAAAGAATANTAACGTTTAATGAAAAAAAAAAAGAATATAACCGTTAATTGAAATTGGAATTTGAACCTAAAATTTTAAAATTTAGAATAATCTTTATTTAAAACATTACCTCAGAATAATCTCTATAGTATAACTTTTAATGAACAAAAGGACGGTGGCAAGGAAACAAACTTTGTTGGAATAATTTACTATTTGTTTTTTCCTTTTTTAATTCTTATCACCATCGTTTTGGCATTTCCACAAATAGCCACAAAAGCTTGGTGTGCGTTACATGAGATAAGTTAAATCTAAGAGCCCCGCCAATGGTAAAAGCAGAAAACAATGGCTCCAATATGTGGTTTTCGCTCTGAAACCGCTGCCTCTCACGCTTTCATCGCTATCTGCTACCTAAGTTCCTTTCTATATAAAGAACTTAAAAAATAAGCAAGAAACAAGTTATAGAATCAAGAAAGAACGCCATAGTATCTTGAGCTACATGAGCAGAGAATGCAATGCAGTAACCGTTGCCGTAACTGAAGGCAGCGGTGGCTACCGCAGCACCCATCACGGTGGTTTTGGCCCTTTAGACAAGGGTCATAAGAAGAGGGTTTTATTCTCTGGTAATGGTTCCTCCAATAGTGAACTCTGTGTCAGCAGTGGGGGTAGCCAAGGCCATTATGGAGGAAAAGAGAGAGAAGAATCCCTTCGGAAAGTGATGTACTTGAATTGTTGGACACAGGGCTAGAAAATCGTTCATGTGGATCACTGAAACTCCAATGCTCTAATCCTTGAAGAAATTTGGAAAATGATTCAGCACTTGAAGTGAATTCCAAGTGCACATCCATATACAAGTTCAATTCTCTAATGTCAGATACCCTCAAACAGAGGAGGTGTAAATTATTTGGCATGTGAAAATTTGTAGCAAGTTTTTTACCGTTTCGACTTCTACATAAGATTTAAACTTTTTTCCCTTTTAAGTTTCTTGGTTATTTTGTTGTTTGTTTCCTAAATTGCGCATGGGATGCAAAAATGAAGCTAATCTCACTGATTCTGACAACAGGATATACCTTAAAACAATATTATCAAATTTATTACACTAATCACTAAAGCTTACATTTCAATGAAGACCATGGTGTGTATACGTTACCCAAAAAAGGAATCAGTCCCCTATAATCTTAATCCCCAACAATAGGCAATATCTGATATCAGGATAGTTTTATAGATTAAAGAGTACCTATTGTTGAAGATGAACTATAACCCAAGTATATAAAGACTTATTTATGATCTATGTCGTTGATGTAACTCAAAATTGAAATGACAAACTGTCCCACGCTAAGAAGAAGCAACAAGATGGCATAGAATACTGAGATAAACATCCATGGACTACTGAAGTATTCGCGCTTCATGGTCGCCCAATGACTATGGTAGTAGGCCTCCAATTCCATGACTAGCCTCGAAAAATAGCAACCTCTAACGTTAAAATCAACCTTTTCTACAAGGTTGTTGAAAAAATTATTAATAAATTGGTCATTCTTGGAAAAACATGTAATTATTCCCTCCGAGCAGAGATATGCAACATCCCCGGGTTCGCTTATGAGGCCCTTCATGAAGAGAACGTAACTGGTGATGTATGTGAATTGAACCCTTGTTGTTTGCTCCAAGGCCAAACAAT
This sequence comes from Cercis canadensis, assembly GCA_003255065.1. Classification (NCBI taxonomy): domain Eukaryota; kingdom Viridiplantae; phylum Streptophyta; class Magnoliopsida; order Fabales; family Fabaceae; genus Cercis; species Cercis canadensis. Next base: position 144,841 of record QAOA01003220.1, on the reverse strand, counting down.
TTAAGAGTATGGTGCTAGTCCAATCATTAATCGTGATCGATGGTATTTCTAATACACGCTTCTGAAATTTAATATCCAAGAAGCTTTTACCTTTCTTTGACTTGAATTTGATACCTGATTGTCTCAGCTGCCTTACGCATTGCTGTGATTTAGTTGATGGAGGATGTGGATTATGCTGCTTGGAGATTTTCTTTCTGATGTACATCAAAACCTTCTGCAACCAATAACGGAAAGCAAGTTAGCTAGAGATCAATTATGTAGGCTATTTGGCCAAGTTATCAAATATTAATCGAAGGTTTTTTTTTGTTTAGTGGTGAAGGGTTTGTGTAGTTTGCAAATTTTTCATGCCGTCAAGTAATTACACAATTTTGCACTTGTATAGTTGTAATACCAAAACTAAAAAGGTCGTATTGAAATTTTAATTTGATAACTTTACCAATTCACACTAGTGTGCAACTACTATTATTCATAGTTTTAAACTTCCGTCTAACAGTTTAACTTCTGGGATAAATAGTTTCTTACTGGAACTTGACAAGCATATATTAAAAAAGTAGAAGAAAAGTATTATAATGAAAATAGATAGAGAGAGAAGGGAAGATACAAAACCTTGAAGCCTGTAGTTTCAGTAACTTGATGCTCAGGGGGACGTAGACTCTGGTGAAACAAATCAAGTAGATGCTTCGGTTCATGGATTCTTTGGTTGAACTCTTCATCCCAAGGCAATTGAAAGATCCGGTTAAATGCTCTCAAGGCAGCTGTTGTCACTGATTCTCTCTCTTTTTGGCACCAAAAGTACTCAATAATAGAGAAAGGAATCTGGTTTTCCAATTTAAGTAGGTCAGCAATGAGAATGGGAATGAGCCAATGGTTTGTGAAGATTGGATCATTTTCATCAAACCCTTGTTCATGGCCAGGAACGCCTAGACGCTGCAAGAGCTTGACCACAAAGCAAGAGTCAATGATCATGATTAGGATAAAGTCATGGCTTGACACTGGGGCAATTTCTGAGTAACATTCCCTTGCTTTTCTTTCAAGGTTTCCCACGTATTCAACATAAATTTTTATTGCTGATTCCCGGTCAAGCCCGCTGCCGGAGATGTATTTGTCGAAGTAGTACCATTTATGCTCCTCAAAGTCCAGCAAATCACCCCTGCCATGATGGTAAGGGCCAATTGAAACAACTTCTGGCAAGTGAGCTCTATCACTCATAATTCCCATGAGGTTTGCAGGAAACCAAAATATACTTGCTGATGGTTTCCTGTCACCTCCTCCTCTTGGTCCTCTTCCTCTTCTAGCTGATTGACATGTTTCCTCTAAACGATGTTTCACCTGGGTTACCAGCACATCACCAGCAGCTGCTCCATCTGAGCATCCTATTGAATAGAAGGATGCTGTGGCTGTGGAATGTGGAGCATTCAAGTTATGCTCACCTTGGATTGGAGTTGATCTTCTTAACATTCCATGCTCAATCTCTATGGATGAATTAAGCAGTGAATGTCCCCCGGTACCCTTCTCTTTGTCATATTGATCGATGGAAATGGACAGATCATTCAAGTTGTTTTCCATGTGTCCGTGTTCTGCACTCTTAATGATTATGGGATCTCAGCCTCTTATAGAATTTATAGTTACAAGTTTCAATTAAGAAGCTACTTAACAGTAACAATAGTAATCATCTACTAGTTAAACCATTTTAGCCCGTTCAAGTTAATACTATTAAAAATATCTCTCTCTACGTGTTCACTATTGAGTGTTAAGTGTTGTGGACCTGTGGTAAAACTGTAAAAGAGTAAAAGAAATATTACAGTTTTATAACTTATTTATATATTTATAACAGTTTTAAACTTATTTACTTTAATATTATATTTTTAATAAAATTAAAAAAAAAATTTGCGGAGTTGGCCCCATTGGACACGCCAATGGGCCTACGACATGTCCAATTTATCACTAAAGGGTGGAAGCTTCTGTCATGTTCGTACATGGTTGCACGGTGACTTGCACCTGCATTGTAGTTGCAGAAAGAAACACTTGTGTATTATCCTTCACATGGTCCTCATTCTCACCACTGGATGCAATTTTCTTTTTGCTTTTTCTACAAGAAAGTTATTTTTAAAATATCGGTGAGCTGCAGGGAATAGTAGTTTCCATGTAAACACGCTGTGGGAACATGATAGAAGCTTCCATCCTTTAGTGATAAATTGGATACATAGTAGGCTGACTGGCGTGTTCTGTATGAACACGCCGTGGGCCTACTGACATATTCGGTGGGGGCCCGCTCCGCATAATATTTTTTTTGAGTTTTTTATTTTTTGAAAAGTGTAATATTAAAGTAAATAAGTTTAAAACTATTATAAATGTGTAAATAAGTTATAAAACTATAATATTGGGATCAATCAACCTCATTATCACTCCTCACCTAAAGTCTCAAGTGACTTCTGAATTTCATCTTAAAAAAATTAGTGGAGTACAACTAGCTAAATGGATGATACGGTAGTAGGAATTTGAGTTATGTGAGAGGAACTTCTAAATTTTCATGGAGTCAAAAAAAAATTATTACATATGATGATTTAAAAAAAAAAAATTGCCGATCACTTTAGAACGTGGATCCGCCTCTGGATACAATAACGTCAAAGTCAACTAGTCAAGTCTCATGTTTTAATCAGATTTAGCCAGAATGAGTTATGCTACCACCTCTTGTAATTGGGTGGTTGGAATGAAATTTATTTAATAATTTTTGTGTTATTATAAAGATTTTAAAAAATAAGTTATTTAGTATATATTAAAATATAATTTTTTATAAAATATAAGAATGATATGATTTAAGAAAATATGTAAATAAATAATTTTTTTAAGTTTATTTTTTAGCATGATTTTTTAAATAGTGTCGTTCTTATATTTTATAAGAAACTATGTGTTCTAGCACATATTAAGTTACTTAATTTTTTAAAATCTTTGTAATGACACTAAAATTATACTATAAATTTCACCAAGTCCTATTCAACTGAAATAGTGTATCATCCTTAAGAAGGGTGTTAGCATAGCCCTCACATAAATTATATTATATTTGTGTAGTTTTTAATAAAAATAATTAAAAAAATGATTTTAATTTTTTCTATTGGAATAAAAAAGGATTTGTTGTAAGCTGTAACTTGTAACTAGTATTTTTCGTTAATGAATAATTTAATTAGTTGAATATTTGATGGAGGTTTTTTTAGTGTCTCGTATATATGATATCTAAATTTATTATTTAATTTTTATCTATTAATCAAATTTTATTATATAATAATAATATTCTATAATTAAAATTACAACTTCTCTTATTTCTACTTTAAAGTAGTAAAATTGTCCACATTTGATACTACAATACAATGTGAAAGTTCTTACTTAGTCCAAGTCTGTATTACTGACGTGAGCGGTGATGCAATCAGAAATCAGGGGTACTTGAGTAATTCCATGTTTGCTGGGTGAAGACAGGCTCGCAAGTAGTCATCCCAGAGTCTTTTGGGCCTAGCCAACCCAGTATGTACATTACACAAGTCGATGAATTCATACTCAGCAAGTAAAAACAATATTTTCCACGTTTTATGCCTGAAATTATAATCTAAACACAATTTCTTACTTTGACTACCCATATTTGAAATTTTATTTTTAAAAATATGTTAATAATAATTTTTAAATATTGCAAGACTATTTGAATGTTACATCTATGGAATTAACTAAATCATATGACTCATATAAAATAAAATAAAATAAAATAAAAACTAAATCAGATGAATCACTAAGCCTTGTGTGAAGTCTCAAACTTATAGAGCCTTTTTTTTTTTCAATGATTGAAAATCTCGAAAATTACTTTTGTACCCTAAAATAAAAAAATTACTTTGCTTGACTTTTTGAGCTAATTACTTTTTAGGTGCATTTTAATGTTGAACCAAATAACTAATATTATTGTTACCATTATATGTCTTATCATATCTTCCCACCACTAATTTAGGCCCTATATATTTAAAACTAGATTGACTTAAACTCGTAACAATTTTCAAAAAAAATTTTAATATAGAAATACTGCTATATAATAATAGCAAAAATTCTATAATACTACATGAGTATGTTATATTATATTAATGTGGCAAGTATACGTAAATTTTATATTTTATTGAATATAAATATAATTTATTTTATTTTATCAGATAAACTTAAAAACAGTTGACTTTTACACATATCATTCACATATTAATTATTTTCATGTTGTATCACATATTTTAAAATATCTAAGAAATCTCCTAATTATAATAGTAATAATGAAGGTATGTTTAGTAGGAGAAATAATTAGGGTAAATTTTATTGACATAAAAAAAGTTAGGATTAATCTTAGGTACTTTAGGCTTTTGAAAAATTCTTGCAAGTTAAACCTAGAGTTTTTTTTTTATGTCAAATAAATTGTTTTTGTATATATAAAATTATACTCTAAAAAAATTTAATCTCATTTTATACCCCTACCAAACGCAACCATTAAATATACATTATAATCATATAAATAATATATTCAAATTCATTTAAAAAATGATAGATTTAAATTTATGAGAATTCGATTCCAATGGCTATACATGTTTTTCACGAGAAATGTTATATTCACTATAACATTTTCATCATAATAAACCTAAGCCATTTAAGTAGATTCAATTTTTAATCTTGTGTGGTCTAGATTTATTATGGTAAAAAAAATGATAAAGAATATTGTTATAATAGATGTAATATTTATTGGCAAAAAAAAATGTAACATTTCTCCTTTCGAGAGATGCTATATGGCGTGAGAGGTTTCAGCCTGAACAATGCACAAGGCCAGCCTAGGTCCAATAGCCTAAGAACTTGGGCTATTCGGCCAGCTACGGCCTTTTTATGGATTGGGCCTGTTAGATTGATAAAGCCCAATAGACCAATCCATTTTAGCCCATTCTGAAAAAGAGCTGGGCTTCAACTATGTCAGCCCTAATAAAACAGGCCAATTATGGCCTATAAGTTTGTTTCATCGAAACTTTATTTACTCTAAAACAAATCTCATGTTTTTTTTTTTTCTCATGAAACAAAAATATGTAAGCAAATTTTAGTATCCACACCACATCATTATTAAAATATTTTTAAGTTATCTATAAAATATAAAATGTATATATTTTGACTTTTGATATTTAAGGTATACTAAAATATTAAAATATTTAGAAGTTAGAATATATTTATTTAATATTTTATAAATAATAAATTCATAATTAGTTATTTAATATTTTTATATACAATTAATAATAAATAGATATTTATAATATAAATCTCAAAAACATAAATATCTTTTAACTAGGTGTCTAATATTCTAAAAATTTAGATGGGAATTTAAATTTCTTTTTCTCTTTTCAGAATTATTCTTTTTAGAGTTTCCCCAAGCATATAACTATCACTATACCCCAAAATGATTGGCCATGTTATCCATATCCATAATGAAGAAGAGTATGTAGTAACATATTGGATAATCTAACTAAGAAACTATATTCTTTTTACTAACATTGAATTTGTTCAAATTAAAAGGTGCAAAGTTGATTGTATTTGATCAGATTTACGAACATTGTTAAAATTAGGTTTACAATTTCGACACAAGTAGCTGTTTGAAACATTAATTTTAAGATTAGTATCTTCCAAAACAATTCAAACACTAAATATTAGGATTTGGATTCAATCATGTCACTTGAGTCATGTTGTTCAAATATAAACTGTACATTTCATTAAAACTCATCTCAACTATTAAATGTTAATGTGTTTTAATGATTTATATGAGTTTTAATAGAATGTACGACTCAAATTTGAGCAATATAACTCAAATGATATGACCGGATCCGAGTCCTTAAATATTATCCTTTTCCCTAATTAATTAGAACGCATTCACCATGTGTGTGGGAGACATGCTTGTCCCCTTGTGACTAAAGTTGTAGCATATGATACCCATATCCATATGAAAGGAAAAAAGAGATAGAGAGCGAGAGAGTGATTAATAAGTAAGAAACGGATTCCATTTCTTAAATTCTATCTTATCCAGAAACATATCCTCACAAAAACGTTAGTTGAGACAGAAAGGTAACCCCAAATAAATGGAAGTGTGTTGGAGTCTCGTGCTATTCTCCTTTGCTTTAGTGCACAGGCCGTGACTGAATTGACTGAGACCCAAGGTTTTTGTGGATGATGATATCAGATTTGTTACATCATATTCATAGGTTCAATTCATGGTTACGCTTGTCCACCGAAAGGTCTTACAATCTCATTACTGCACAAAAGAGAAAAAGAAGAAGAAGAGATTGCTACTCAAAAAGCATGTGAAAGTTTGATTCCCCACACCCCACTAACACTAAAATGGCTTATCTCAGAAATGTGTGTCGGATTTTGTTCTTCTGGCTTTATAGCAAAAAGTGACTTCAAATTTTCCAACAGGGTAATCATTTGAGACTAGAACGTGGCAAAATTTGTGTCTTCCATTACATCATTATTCATGAGAAAATTGGGAAAAGACAAAGAGAAACTAGTACATTTTTGTTGATTTTATTAGTGGGTTAAACTGTAATTTTAATTTTTTTTTTATTGTCATTCTCATATTTTATAAGAAATTGTGTATTCTGACACATACTAAATAATTCTATTTTTTGATATTTTTACAATGACACTAAAATTATTGAATGGATCCCAATTAAGTGAGAGGTGTAATGCTAAGATAATTTAAGAAGGGTGTTAGGATAATGCTTAGTGGGCTTAGTGTAATTTCAATATTTCTTCCACGATTAATCAATTATGATTGGAAGAGCATGCAAGTTTGTCGGAAAGTGTAGCTCTAGACACTAGAAACACTCTCACTATCAGTTTCCAACCACATTTTGCCACTGAAAAAGCTTCAAATTGTTTGGGAAAGTCAGTTCTATAATTTATGTAATGAAGAAAGATAAATCAGTTTCATGAATTAGTTCATCTGTTCTGTATATAATAAGACCCTTTTATCTTCTCTGATAGAGAAAAAAGAAAATTAGTTTTATATTCCAATGTTAGTTGTAGCAATTAATGTTATTAAGTGTAGGGATAATGTTAGTCATAGCCCTAACCAAGACAACACTTTATTGGCTCTTTATTCTTTTGTTTCATACAATGCACTTGGAAGGAGGTGTTTTGCATATGTTTAATTTGGACGTCTACATTATTTTATTTTATTTCCTTTTATTGTCATTTTAGAAAATTAAGAATATATTNGTTATTAAGTGTAGGGATAATGTTAGTCATAGCCCTAACCAAGACAACACTTTATTGGCTCTTTATTCTTTTGTTTCATACAATGCACTTGGAAGGAGGTGTTTTGCATATGTTTAATTTGGACGTCTTCATTATTTTATTTTATTTCTTTTTATTGTCATTTTAGAAAATTAAGAATATATTAATGGGGGAGAGAGAGAGAGTATTACCTTAAACGACAGATAAAAAGGAATAGAGGAACATCAAAGAAATCATATATTTAGTGTAAAAGTTATTAGAAGTTATCCAAAAAATTTAAAATCTCTCCAAATTATGGAATTTTAATGAACATATTCCTTACCTTTCAATTTCATTAATAGTAGCTCTCTTAATTTGGAAAAGTTTACCAATACAAAAAATCAACAAATATATCTTCTTATTCAAACACTAGAATACTAACGTTGANTCTCTCCAAATTATGGAATTTTAATGAACATATTCCTTACCTTTCAATTTCATTAATAGTAGCTCTCTTAATTTGGAAAAGTTTACCAATACAAAAAATCAACAAATATATCTTTTTATTCAAACACTAGAATACTATCGTTGACTAAACTTGTGGTCGAGTGATACTAAGGTCATTCTCAGAATTTATTTGTTTCGTATTTAAATTCAAAGTCGTAGCAAAATTACTAAAAAACAAATACCAACATTGAGCATTTAGCCCCTAAGTCTGCTGTTTTCGAGCTCATCTATGAAAACAATACGGATATAAATGAGACAAAATATGATTTTTCTTAATAAGGACAAAGTAGAATATTAGACTTTAGCCTTTACTTTATAACTTAAGTGACAATAACTAGTTTAATGGCTTGCGTTGCTCGTTTGCCATATAATATAATTGAATGAGACAGATAACAAACATTGGAGTTTTCGGTGAGTTAGTATTTTAATACAACAACATGGTTCTTTCTGGTCCATGTGACCCTATTTGCTTAATCATTCCAACTGGAATTACGTCCCTCTTGCAAAGTATTATAGTGATGAATCAGAAAACAACATTAGCCATTCTTACCCAATTCTTTTAGCAGTGTTTGGATGAAGTGTTATTCTTGCAGGCTTTGAATGCATCTCAAAATGGTGTGAGCATTTTGTAGCAGCAAAAACCAAAACTAGAACGTGGAATGTAACCAAGAAAGGTAGTGCTTTGTGCTATAGAGATTGTCCTAATTTGGTGGAAATATGAACCAAGAAACTTCAAACGTAAATAAATCACTTGTGCAATTGAATTGAGCCAGAAATGTAGCCTACAAACCTGGCTTTGTTTATTAAACCAGGGACCCCATGGGAAATAATTAACCCTTTAATTTCATGACCAATTCATTGACATTGACATTGACTCTATGTGTTGGCAAATAAAATCAAAAATAATAAACCCTTGACTAATTACACATCAACAGCCTTCACTCCCTTGCGCATCTCAACTCCATAGTCATAATCTTCGCCCATGACGAACCTGGACCAGTACCAGTGTTTCTTCCAAACCCTGCCCATCTCTTCAATTGGAATGCCCTTGGTTTCAGGCAAGAAGAAGTACACAAAGATAGACATGATGACCACGAAGAATGCGAAGAAGAGGAACAATCCAAACTTCATGTGGCAGAGCATAGTCAAGAACACTTGTGCAACAATAAAAGTGAACAACATGTTAACAGACACATTGACACTCTGAGCAGCAGAACGAATCTCCAATGGGAAAATCTCACTAGGAACCAACCAACCTAGGGGACCCCATGACCAAGCAAACCCAGCAACATAGATGCAAATGAAGATCACCACCACAATAGCATACCACTTTGGCAAGTCACCAGGATCCCCACTAATCCCAAACTTGGCTCCAATAGAAGCAGCAACCGCAATCTGTGCACATAAACAAAACTTGGGTCAACAAACTTGACATTACCAATGTAAAAAAAATAAATAAATAGAGTGATAAGCTTTTAGACCTAGATGTGATTAGCGCAAAGAAGGGTTAAGGAATAGGTACCTGGGAAAGAAGCATTTGGACTCCACCCTCAAGGAAGAGGGCTCTCCTACCCCACTTATCAACGCCATAAATAGACACCCCGGTGGCAACCACGTTGACAATGCCGGTGATGACAGCCGACATGAGGGAAGCATCATCTTTAAACCCAATTGAACTGAAGAGAACAGGTGCATAAAACATGATGACATTGATGCCAGTGAATTGCTGGAAGAAGGGAATCAATATGGCCATAGTGAGGTGGGGTCTGTACTTCCTTTGAAGCAAGTTCCTCCAAGGGTGCTCAACTTGCTTTGATGCCTCACTAGCTGCTACAAGGTCAGCAAATTCTTCTTGAACATCATCAACTCCACGAACTCGCTGCAGTTTCTTTTTCGCCTCTTCGATTTCGCCTCGTTCAATCATGGAATTGGGAGTGTCAGGTAGGACCAATGATCCAATTGAGATTATAAGAGCAGGCACAACAGCACCACCCAAGCTCAACCTCCATCCCCACCCTTGTTTGATTTTCGCAAAGAAGTAGTTCAATACGTTCGCCACTAGAATACCAATTGTGATTGATAATTGGAAACCAATGTTGAGAGCTCCTCTATATTTGTATGGGGCCATCTCAGAGAGGTAGAGTGGCACAGCCTGTAATTAAAAAAAAAGATTAATCTTTAATCATTAATTTATTAATCAAAGTAGTAATTAACAAATTATTGTCGTTATAAAGGGACCACAGGTTCTTTTGAACTTGTCACCATTCTTTCAAAAAATATGAAATACAACCCAACAGAGAAAATAAAACAATATTCAATTAATGTGCCGTTTTATCTATAAAAAAAAAGTGTAAACTTTCAATTCAACGCCGCGCCGTGCAAAATGAAGTAAACGGGGGTGGGAGTGGAAAGGATGATGGCACATGCAGAGAAAAACGGAACACAATAAATTTGCTGTTATTATAATAGTAATAATATCAAGCTAGCGTCTTGGTTCAGTTCACACTCACACCATGTTAAACTCATAGGGAGAGAAAGAAAATCAAAGCGAAGATTCCCTTCTTTTCTCACCAACCAAACAAGTCCGTTATGCACTAGAATTCAAAAAGGAAAGTCAAATATGACCAGTGGCCACAGTGGAGAAAGATAAATCAAGAGTTGCAGGAGGCCATGAATTTAGGGGTGAACAAAATAATAAATGGATACGTAATGAAAATAAATGCTTATTTACTATCATTCAGTAACTTTCCAACAAATCAAAAAGCAACCTCCTATTTCTGAATTTTCTTATTTTCTGGTATAATAGCATTATCAAATCCAGATCTGGAAAAAAAAAGTTCAGTATCAAAGAAGAGTAACACTAACACACAAGACAGACATATCAAACGACAATACAATTTTAAAAAATTCATAAACAAAACATGAACAGGTGAATCAAACTCATTGAGATTCTTTTTATGTCGTTTGCCAGTATAGATTTTTGTTCTTTTATTGAACGAAAACAAGACATAAGCATACACAGAGAATATCGGAGACATCCTCATCTTTGTTTTATCCAATAAAACAAAAAGGAAAAAGAAAAAACAAAAACTTTTGTATGAAGAAGATCAAAGAGAAACAGCGGCTATACCTGGTTGGCGAATCCGATACCGAACCCGAGTAAGATCCGACCCAAAATCAAGTACCAAACTTCTTGGGCGGCGCCATTGAGAATAGCGCCGGCGCAGAAGAGCACACCTCCGAAAAGCATGGACCTTTTCCGACCAAATTTACGTGTGACTGTGGAAGCCACCAACGACGATAACAGAGCCGCAAGATACAGAGACGACGTGAACATGGTAAGAGTTTGACTGTCGTATTGGCAGTACTCGTTTGACGTTTTGTCCAGATTTTTCTTCCGGTACACCGACGGGAAAAACTTCTTCAGGAACGGATCCATGGACGTCACACCACCTAACCAAAACGACAAAACAAAACCGCTATAAACACCACACAAAAAAAAAAAAACCAAACCAAACCAAACACATAATTCTCAGTAAACAAACAGTTTCGAAGGTTTCTATGTTTACCAGAAATCCCAATATCGTAACCAAAGATCAGACCACCCATGGCTGCGACTATACATGTTACAGTCACAAAGGGTGTGAGGTTTCCTGGGTACTCCTTCCCTGGAGGACCACCTCCTATTCCTCCCACTGCAGGCATTTTGTCTCTGTTTTTCTCACTTGCCAAACACAAGCAGAGAAACTAATCAGAAAATTACAAAAGCTGAATGCTTTAGGCGATAGAAACAAAGAACGAGAACCCAGAAACAGAAAAGAAACAAAGGCAATGAACTTATGAACAGAACAAGATGAGGCTTTTGGAAGGGGAGTGGCAAGTGTTTATATAGACCCAGATTTCACTGATTTCCTTAATTTGGGAGAACCGTTGAGCTGTCAATAATATATTCTCTTAATCTCCATGGATAAAATTATAATGTTTTTTCTTCTACCGTAATTTAAAATATCAATTATCAATGAAGACATAATAGATAATAGATTAATGGATTAGCTTGAAATTCCTTTAGATAAATTAAAAAAAATCACAATTTGAGTACATTATAAAATTGTATTACTACTCTTTCTCTTTTTCTCTCTTTATCCTCAAGTATGATTAGCTGGTCACCGTTGGATGGACCTACACATAAAATTCAAAGGCTAATTATAATACCAATCGGACGGTGGGGACACCACTTGAAGCAACAATTTCAAGTCTCCTTCTCACAATTGATTCCATATTTGCAAGTTAAACAGTCGGTGATAGAGTGGAATTTTACACGTCAGATAATAGTCGGATTTGGTGGAAGTTGTGTTTCTTCCCTTTTCTGATTCTTATGAATCTTGCTGAGTTAGCAATTTCATCTCAGAAATCAAATTAATTGCATTATTTAATAATAATTATTATTATATCCAACTAGGAATGAATGACTTGTGGGTGTTTTGGATAACGTTGTAATAAAAGTTGGCGTAGTAAGATTAGGATACGTGACTATGAAGGCCTTTACAGCAATGTAGACTCCTGGGACTGTGTGAACGTGAATCTGGAAATGCCAATGGTTGGAAACTACGGCAATGTTTTTATGTCTGTCTGGATTTGAGGGTAGAATTGGAAGTGTGAGATTTTTGTATGGGTATATTGGGAACTTCAGAGAGGTGGAAGTGAAACTTCATTTTAGTCCCCTCCCTTGTGCGAATGAGAGGGGTATTTTGAGTAAATAAAATTGGGATGACGTTGAGGGAGATTACGAAAGACACGGTTGGATGATCATGAATGCACTGCTTCTTTTCCTCAACTCGCGGAAAAAACAGCGAAGACTGAAAGGCAATCTTGTTTTCTGACAGTAACTTTATGGATTTGATTGCTCACAGCCAGCAAAAATAAAATGGTAATTTTATTTTAAATATTTATGTAATATATTATATTATATAAAAAAATTAATGTATTAATATGTGAATGATATATATATATAAATTAATTATTTTAAATTTATTTAAAAATATGATAAATTATATTTATATTTAATAAAATTTAAAAATTATGTATATTTATCATATTAATATAATATAATATAATATATTTATGTGATATTTTAAATTTTATTTTTTATTTAAAATTAATAATAATAATAATTTAATTTAAATATTTGCAACTTTCTTGCTCACTGATGCAATAAAAAAAAAACAAATATCTTCATTAAGAGGGTTAATTTGGTTCTTATCGCAAATTATCCAATAAATATTGTATATTTTCTTTTTCTTTATGATTTATTTGGTAGAATTTTAGCAAACAAATAATAATATCCAAACTAGGAGACAATCATTTATCCAATTTTTCTTGAATTACAATCATGACGGCGCTGAGAAATATTTCAACATTTTGCAAATGCAAGCCCAATAAGGGATAAATGGATAAAGATAGCTTGCGTGACAAACATTAAAGGGGAAGAAAATGTCGGTGATTTGAGAAAATAACAATTTACAAGAAACCATCTGAAATTTGAAATTTGCAATCTTATAAATTTTGGTCGGCAAACATAAGTGTATTGTTGTAAACTTGTAATTGGGATATATGCGGACCTATATCTGATCATGACAATTTCGATTTTCTTTGACAATTTCGCAAATTTGAAATCACAGATTGGTTCAAAAAGGAAACTAAATATTTTTATCGAATTATTCATATTTGTGATTTCTTTTATGGATTTTCTTAGACAATTTTTTTCGTAAATTTGTAATGACTAATTAGTTCAAAAAGGAAACTGAATAATCTTTATCGAGTTATCCAAATTTGTAATGAGTGATTAGTTTCAAAAAGGAAACTTAATCTTATTAGTTTTGCGATAACCGTATAATTATGGCATATTTCACAAAAATAAAATAAAATAAAATNTTTCACATTAAATTCCGAATTAATTTGGTTTTCTCTAATATTTACCAAGAGAATAAATTTCAAAACTTGGATTGTCTCATCTTTATAATTTCTTTCTCTTTTCTTCCTCTTTCTCAATAATTTTATATTTTTCCTCTTTTTTTTTTTCTAATAATTTCATATTTCCTTGGCAAGTGTTACAAGATACACCTAAATGGGTGTGATCATACCAACACTAATGCACCAGATCCCATCAAAATTCCTCAATTAAGCGTGCTTAGACGAGAGTAATATTAAGATGAGTGACCTCTTGAAAAGTTCTCATGTTGCACTCCTTTTAAAAACTTAATAAAAAAAAGATATACCTAAATGCATGTGCTTTCATGAGATTCCTTCAAAGTTCAAACATGGTGATCACTATTAAAAACTCTCCATTGAAAGTTCCATATATACAAATTAAGCACATGAGAGATTTCTATCAAGAATGACAATTGACAATTCTCAAGAAGCAAACCAACAAGTTTGCCTCATACGGAAAATCACATGGCTTACTTTCCACGGTCACAACAGTTTACTTTAAATGGTTCATTAATTTACCCTAATAAAGGGTAAGCAGATTCCTCTTAATTTTCAATTTATACCCTAAAAATTAGAGGAGGCAGATTTTAAAGTAATTAACTTTTCCTTCATTAGAAAAGATAAAACTATGACATAATGACAATTTCCACCTATAATTTCCCTCACATGAAACCAATTGTACCTATTGTTTTGATTGTAAATAAACAAGAAAGTAATTTGAATTCATAATGTAACAATATTTTCTTTTTTAGGGAATTAAAGTAGTGTAACAAAAAAAATTTATTAGAAATGTAATTTAATTGCGTTAAGCTAATCGGCACTTACACAATAACAAATAATACCATATGAAATTCTCAATACAATATTTTTTAAAATTTAAAAAATTAATACTCTAAAATAAATTTTTACATTTTTCTCTAAGGCGAATAAAGGATAACTCGAGTTCTTGACAAAACAATAGCGAATAACAATGGCAAAAGGGAAATAAAATAGTGTAACAATTTTGAAACCACTTTTAATATGCAAGATAAGGAATATAATTTTTAACCGAAGTTTTTAAGCGAGGATAATGGATATTTCTATATTACTCAGCCACAACACTTATTTTAGATAAGCTGTATCGATTGTAATTATAATTATTTGAAAACTTTTTTTTTTAATTTATGAAATATCTACTCACTTATTATACTTCCATTTGGACAGATAATAATTTGAATGTATCACCATCGCCCTTAATTTAAATAATACTATATTTTTTTGTTTTTCTTAATTAGATGTTTTATATTCATAGTGTAGCGCATTGCAAATAATTTTGTTACATTTAGCAACCAATCATGTACTGTGTTTACACAGTTGAGACTTTCCAAGATGTGGAGATACTTGCATGGAGAGCTGCTTCTGCTTTAATAAAAGTGAAAAGGAATAAGAACCTCTCTCAGTAAAAGAAGAAATTCTCCATGAAGCTTCTTATAAATCAGACGTGTAAAAATGAAAAGTTTTCTAAAATAAAGTGAAAGGAATTGGGCCCAATAGAAAAAGAAAAAAAAAAAAAAAAACGC
>QAOA01003220.1:76925-128313 GCA_003255065.1 Cercis canadensis | reverse complement strand
TAGTTAACTGCAAGCTTGTGCTTGGAAGGCATGTTATGTCCATAAAGCTAACCTAAGTCAAAGAAACCCAGCTCAAACTTCGCCAATCTTACTACAGCTAGTGCTTAAGCATTGTTTTAGCTCAAGCTTAAATTGAACTCCAATAAAAGCATGTGTCAACCTAGTTTCAATAAGCAATAGCGTGGCTTGTCTCAACCTATTTGCACCATATTCTTCATCTCAAACTGACATTAACTTCCAATAAAAGATACTGCAACATCAACCTAGTTTCATTAAGCAGAGTTTGGCTCATATTTTTCTAAAGGAAACTGAGAAACTAAATGATTATGGTTCCACCATAATTCACCTTAACCTTAAAATCGCACTTGTTATTTTTATCCTAAAAAAAGATGTCATCAACAAAATGGAAGCCACTGCAGACCAATTAACTTTTGTGGCCACCTAAAACTAACTAAACAAAATAGGAATTTCAAAGTGAATCTACTCTCTCACACAAACACAAAGACCTATATTGGAAAGAGAGAGTATGCTGTAATGCACTGAATGGAACAGAAATGGCATTTAGAAAGTGAGATGATTAACTCTAGCAAAAGAATTCCTACTAGATGTAATGAAGTACCAAGAGCTAGAGAATACGTACAAGTGCTCCTTGAATCAGATCATATGCCAGAAAAGAAACAAGATAGCTATCAGTTGAAGGAAACAATGACAGAACTAGATTTATTTTCTCATTAATATTATAGAAGTCCTGATATTTTGCATCTACTTACCCAACATTTTTAACACAATGCATGATTGACTTACTTTACAACTAAGAAATTATCATAAACTTCATTTCCTTTTTGTACTTTAATCATTTGTCTTTTTTTTTTTCTTTCCGAAGGGAATAAATTATTGCAAATAAATCAAGCATAAATGTGCATGTATGAGAAGTTCCATTACCAAGATATTAGAAGAGCTGGCCACATCTCCTACTTGCCCTTCTGGAGTGGCTAAGAGCTAATGGAGAAGCATGGAACATGTCATTCTACAACAAGATGGGGAAATCGAAAAGTCATTCAAGAATTTGCAATATCACTTCACAGTTATATCCCGCTGAGAATCTACACCAAGCTCATCAGAGAGTGAGTGACCAAGTTGAAAAAAATAAAAAAATAAAATAAAAAATTCTGTTAGCAGGTTGCTATATCATCAATAGTTCAGAACAAACCAATCAAAAGATATTAACAATAAGACAAGCAAAGAGATGCCTATGCACAAAGGATAATTAGGAAATGATATCTCTGCAATTCATACATTACCCCAGTCTTTCTCATATCAATACATTTGCATCCATCCCAGAAGAAGTCACTCAAAAGTGTTAATAACCAAAATGAAGCTTAAATTAAACCATAATAGCGTCATAACTTACTTAAGAAAGCAAAAATCATGACTTATAGTGGAGCGAAAATGACCCCAATGCTAGCACAAGTACCAAAATTGCAAGAATAATTAATCACCTAAAAAAAAAAGTTCACAGCTAACGCCATTTGCATCATCAAGATTCGCCATTTGCATCATCGAGATTCGCCAGAACATGAAAAGCCTAAGCCTATGAATGAGGCAGAATCATACCTCAGAAAGTTGCAGAATTCTGGTTATGGCCTTCGAATTCCTCAATGAATTTGAAAAAAAACGCCATCTTCCTTCCTGAAAAATTAACCGCAGTGCCACCGACGCCGGCACAGCAGGGGGAACAATTTCAAATCGCCGACATTTTGGCGGCACGACACCCTGTTGTTGTTGTTATAAGTGGCCTAACTTCTCCTCAAAAAACGTCTCATAAGGGAAGGTTTGTCCCCCACTATATATGGAACCCAAGACCTCCTTCTCCAACCGATGTGGGACTATCAATACTCACCCCTTGAAGCTTGCACGTCCACGTGTAAGCGGGTCTTGTCTGCCCTCATTTGGGGTCTTACTATGCCACACTTTACCACGAACATGTCAGAGGCCCTTGGGGCTTGCCCCATCAGAATCCACTGGGTCGACATATCAGGCTCTAATACCATTGATAGTCCCACATCGGTTGGCGAAGGAGGTCTTGGGTTTCATATATAGTGGGGGGCAAACCTGCCCTTACGAGACGTCTTTTGAGGAGAAGTTAGGCCACTTATAATAATGGTGTCACAGCCTGACACATCAACCCTGTGGGTTCTGATGGGGCGAGCCCTAAGGGCCTCTGACACGTTCGTGGTAAAGTGTGGCACAGTAAGACCCCAAACGAGGGTAGACAAGACCCACTTACACGTGGACGTGCATGCAAGCTTCAAGGGGTGAGTATTGATAGTCCCACATAGGTTGGCGAAGGAAGTCTTGGGTTCCATATATAGTGGGGGGAAAACCTTCCCTTACGAGACGTCTTTTGAGGAGAAGTTAGGCCACTTATAACAGTTGTTGACTCAACGATGATTACAAAGTAAATGAAAAATTTAGATCAGACTCAGAGTGAGGGAATCTAGAGAGAGAGAGTTGAAAGCAAAACAGGAGGATACAGAGACACCCAAGAATGAGGTGCCCCGAACCTCCCAGGAGGAAATTGAGAGAGAGAGAGAGAGAGAGAGAGAGAGGTACGTGTTTGGTTTGTGAAATGTCGTTTATTTACACGCGCTTGCACCCGTTATGTGGCAGCCTAGACATTAAAAGTGAAAAAGGCCAACTGCATCGACACTGACACAAGAAAAATGGAAGCGTAAGATCCAATGGTTTAGACAAGTGACACAAGGATTAACACGTGTTGTTAGGCACAGTCTCACGATGAAAGTATCTACAACAATAACTAGATGTGAAGAGTACTTTGAGAACCTCTCATTTTATTAACAAGAGGCTTAGAACATATGATAGCTTTGTGACCATTTAATCCACGACCCAAATGGCCCCTACACATCATTTTAAGTGGATATAAATTGACTCGTGTATAAGTGGGGTTTTTTTTTTTTATATGGTTATTTTTTGATATTCGATCTCTAAAATTATATGTGTATTCTTTTAACTTTACGTGGTTATTCTTTACGCAACATGTAATTAATGGTGACAATATATAGATATATTGTGAAAATAATCATAAAAATAAAATGATCATTTATTATTCACATAAATAGTGTTTGAAGAATCAAATTAAAATTAGGCATAATTGTAATTTTGGTCTTTCTATTTTAATAATTTGAACTTTTTAGTCCTCTTTCTTTAAAAATGAACTATTGAGTCCCTCTATATTCATAAAATGTACAATTTTGGTCCTTTTGTCTTTAGTCAAAATTTTTAGGTTTATTTCAAGGTGTAAAGTTCTCTGATTTATAATCTCACTATTCAGATTGAAGAGCTACGTCTTGTGAACCTCGCCACTAAATTCAAGCTCGATCTAACGGTGAGATTCAGCCAAAAATACCAAAACTACAAGTTTTTATCTATCCGAAGATCTAGACTCATTCACTGTTAGATCGAGCTGAAATTTAGTGGAGAGATTCACAAGACGTAGCTCTTCAATTTGAACAATGAGATTATGAATCAGAGAACTTTACACCTTGAAATAAACTTAAGAATTTTGACTTAAAGACAAAATGACCAAAATTGTATATTTCATGAATATAAAGGAACTCAATAGTTTATTTTTAAAGAAGGGAGACCAAAAAGTTCAAGTTGTTAAAATAGGAGAACCAAAATTATAATTAAACTTTAAAATTAATATATATAACAAATTTACGAGTTTTTTTTTCAAACTTTATGAGTCAAATAATAATTCTTTATATACTTCAAATAATAGGAGGTATTAAATAATGGTATATATGATTCTAAAAAAAATAATGGTAAGCAATGTCATACCACAACTCCTCACAAATAGATGGGTTAGTTGGATGACAAGCCACCCACCCACTCTGAGAATCTTCACTAAATTTTAGACAAAACAAGAAAATGATCTTATTTTATTTATTAGTTATGGTTCTCTAGTTGGTAGTTGGAATTTAATCAAATTATTATATCAAATTGTTGTTACAATTGAGGAAACAGCTTCATGTATATTATAAATTTTTTATACTTACGAAAAGAAAAAAGGAAATTTAAGGCCTAACAAATACCAACCTTTAATGTATACCAAAAAACACACGCATCCAACAAATCTTTAAATAAGCAGTGTCATAAAGTTAAAACATGAGTATTTTTGGCTCCGTACTTAGTCAAGAAATCTGAGAAAACACAATTTGCCAATGCCTATTCAATAATCCCAAATATCATGCACCAATTAAAGCAGCAAGCCGATGAAATTTCCAATGCCCATAAGACATCTTCCAATGAATCACTTTCTAACCTCACATTTCTAAAGCCCATGAATTATTGCTTGCAATTCAGCTTGGAAGTTAGTTGTGGTACTAATATAACGCGAAAAACCCAGCATCCAATTTGCCAATGCCTATTCAATAATCCCAAATATCATGCACCAATTAAAGCAGCAAGCCGATGAAATTTCCAATGCCCATAAGACATCTTCCAATGAATCACTTTCTAACCTCACATTTCTAAAGTCTATGAATTATTGCTTGCAATTCAGCTTGGAAGTTAGTTGTGGTACTAATATAACGCGAAAAACCCAGCATCCAATTGCCATCATCTTTGCAAACCAGCTACCCTCAACATTTATTGCAATAACACCTTGATCGATCATGTTAATCCAAGACACTAAACTTACACACATGGGTGTCCTTCCCTCCTTAGATTTCATGGGTCATGTGTTATATTTATAAGTGATTGTTATACTACGTTCTCTTTGAAAGTGGGGTAGCTCTACTTCACTATATATATTGAAAGGGTTCTAGTAGGACCCACGTTTTCAAATCGGTGTCATTGTGAAAATTTTAAAAGAATGAGTTACTCAGTATGAGTCAAAACAATTTGTTTCCTGTAAAATATATAAAATACATAAATAGAGGGATAAAAGAAAAGTGCCAAATTAAAAATAACCAAAAATAGTGATTTTTTTTCCTATAAAAATAACCAAGAATAGTGTCATTGTGAAGATTGAAAAAAAAATGAGTCACTCAATATGAGTCAAAATAGTTTGTTTCCTGTAAAATACATAAAATACATAAATAAAGCGACACAAAAAAGTGCCTAATTAAAAATAACCAAGAATAGTGATTTGTTTGACAAAATTAAATTCCAATTTTGTCAACTATTTTGGCATTTAACCTACATTTTGTGATTTGATTTTTTGAGATATTCATAAGGACACAATACAAGAAATTTTTCATTTTCTCACAGACAAAATCTGTGAAAAAACACCAAAAAAATCAATGAGAAATGCATTTATCATGGATTTTCTCACAAAATTTAGGGTGTGAGAAAAACCTGCATGACAAAAGCCTTTTCTCATGAATAAATTAATCCGTGAGAAATTTCTCACAGAGTTTCAAATGGATAAATATTTGTCACACGTGAGAATATCTCACACACAGTTATTCGAAAGAAAATCCATGAGAAAATCCTTTCTAAATCATTTTTTTTATTTTTTTATTTACAGATTTTTTTCCTCAAATAACTATTTATTTTTTCTAAACATTTAATCAAATTAATAAAGAAAATTAAAAGAAATATAACTAAATTTTATTAATAAAAAATGTTATACAATTAAAAAAAAATACAACAGAAGTCAGCTGAGCACTAGTCCTCTTTGTTTGCCTCGAAGTTGTCAATTGTGTCATCCTCAGCGGTGGGTGGTAGGGCCGAATCAGATCTTGGATGCTGGTGGTGGTGGTGTAACTGTCCCAGTATAAAGGCGAGCACCTCGAGTGAAAGTGTCTCGGCCACTGGGCGGAGGTGAGCCATCTCCTGCTGCAAGCTTGCCATCTAGGACAGGACCTTAGACAAGGTCGGATCCAACTACTGGGAGGGCTGGGTAGGCTGTGAGTTGGCGGAGTCCAAAACGCTAGCCTTAAAGCCCATGTTGTAAACCTGACTCATATTCTTCTCGCCGATGATATCGAGCCATAGCTCGGTGTCATCAACTGAAAAGAAGAGGACATGGTCTGGCTCTCGGACCGACGTCTCTCAAACTCAGTCTGCATAGATAACACCATTAGGTTAGTATTAGAATTAATACATGTAATTACTCACATAAAGACTTAAAGGACTAATTTAATGCTTACATAGGTAGACTCCGCTCGTTGATGTACCCATCCCTTACTAGACTTGTGTTGGATGTGACAAAAAACCTCCAGAGCATTGGGCTTTCTACCCAACTCTTTTGTCTACCAAAAAAAATATAAACTATTAGTAAACATAAATTGACATATAACAAAAAAAAAATAATGTTATTAAATAAAAAAACTTACCAGCCTCCGTTTGTGTTCGGAGACGATGATAGAGCAACCTTTGTGGAATGTCTACCCCTAATCTAAGGAGCAGTTCTTCTTGTTCTTCTCAGATATGGCTCTATACTCTTGAGATACCCATACTGCTCTGAGGGCCTCAAGTACTGTATCAAACAACCAATCGCCTTGTCTCTTCCCGATCCTAATGTCTCAGAAAAAGGCGTGAATGTTGTCTGAGCACTTAAAGTGCTAGACCTTATGAATTTGGTTCTCGTATTGGGGCTCCTAGACACATTTCCTTTGCAATAGAAAATAGAATGTCAAATTTAGTAAACATGCATACCAAATATGTTAGTAAATAAAATTAAATCAATTATTTCTTATCTTAAACTCTGTCCACCAGAGTTCCTTCACTTCATTAGAAACTAAGGTAAAGTCTGGTCAAGGCTGCTTGTACTTCGACTTGTAAACAGCTGAAAGTATGTTCACAAGCTCCTTGGAAGGGTTAAAGCTGAAAAAAAAAAAAACATAATTGATTGTTAATTAATAGAAATAACTAATAGTAAAGTAATACAAAAATTCAAAATAAGTATTAGAATTAACTTACTCCTTCCTCCCGTGTGGCACAATAACTAGCTAACCATCAGACAGTCGGGAGCCCGGTCGTGGTCATGCATGGAGAGTCTGAAATGGGCGGACTCTCATGAGACGACCCCACAGCAGCTGACAATGCCAAGCTTGAGGTTGCGGCTCCTAAGGATCCCTCCCCCGTCGCAGTTGGTGATGCGGTGTGTGCCAACCTCGGGGTCTATATGAACATAGACAATGCCAGCTATGGGAGATGACTATCTCGGGTGGTCAGACATATGTCATACAATTTAAATAAAACCAATTAAAATGTTCTAACAATAAAAGAAGTAATTCTTAAAGTCAACCCTAACCCCAACCCCCATACCCTAACCCCTTAACCCTAAAACCCTAACCTCTAAACCATAACCCTAGCACCTAAACCCTAAACCCCATAAACCCTAAACCTTAACCCTAACTCAAAACCTTAACCCTAGACCCCTAAACCTTAAAATTAGACCTTAAACCCTAACCCTAGACCTATAAACCCTAAATCCTAAACCTTAATCCTAAACCCCTTTTCTAAACTTTAAATTACCATATCCAAACCTCAAATCCTAACCTTAAACACTAAATTCCTAAACCTTAAACCAAAAATTCGACAAAGTCTACCCTAAAACTTGAAGAGTCCAAGAATCAAAAATTTTACACAATTACAAATAAACTCAGTCACAACAAAACCATTCATTCCATAACTTAAAATTAACTACACGTATAAGTAAAAATTACACAACAATAGGCATGATTCCCAAACTATGATGAAATAAATTAAACAAAATGGTGTTGCCATGCGATGTGTAAGAGTAACATTTGTCTTTTGTTTCCTAATTAAATAAACCAATAAGCCATATGCCAATAAATTGCATATTTATATTATAGTGTAGCAATTTACTAGAATCAACAAAGGTAATACAAACAAGTGCAATCAAACATAGCAAGCCAAGCCAAGCCAATTCCAAACTTCCATTTTCTAACATGAGCATAGTTTAAGATTTCAACCTGGCTAGATTAATAACGCATGCCAAGCTTCAACAACCTCTTCTAAAAAACAAGCCAAGCTTAAGCTTTAAGCAGTTCACTTGGCTTAGTTGGATGCAATGATTTTAATTGAGCATACAAAATACTATTCATAAGTATAAGCTCTAAAAGTAAAGAAATGTCTAATATCAGATGCATCATAGCAACCGGTTAACACGCTAAAATTATTAAAAAATAAATTGGTCTTATGGTGATCCGGGGTTGTTTATATTATTGCAAGAATTAAGCATGCATAACAAATTTGAACGATTTGCATCTCTAATAGCAATTACATTTTTGTAAAAGAAATTATCTATAAAAGGGTTAAATTATAGAGAAGCTCGGATAGTGGAACCTACCTTAAATAACAAGTAATCAGAAAAGTTAACCGCTAAGTTGGAAGATGAAGTCTTGCGCCGCAAAACCCAACTTCAGGGAGGAAAAATGGTTGAAAAACGACTGGGGAAAAAGAGAGAAGCTCAGAGAGAAGAAATGGACTTTTTTTTTTTTGAAAATGGAGGCTGCGGTAGCGGAGGAAGAAGAAATGCAGGTTTTTTCACAGACTTTCTCATGGAATTTGTTCTTGAGAAAGAACCCTAGAATTTAAATTTTAAGTGAAATGGTGCGCTTCATTTTTCTTACAGCATTTCTCGTGGACTTTTTCATGGAAATCAAAGTCCGTGAGAAAGTCCGTGAGAAATCTCAAATTTTCTCACTAGAAGGGTCTGTAAGAAAACTAAAGCATTTATGGAGACAGTTGGAGCTTCATTTCTCACAGCATTTATCACGAACTTTTCTCATAGACTTATTTTTTCGTGAGAAAATCTATGAGAAAATATCAACAATAATATTCCATGAGAAAATCCATGAGAAATGCAAGGTTTTTCTCACGGACTTCCTGTTTGTGAGAAGTTTCCGTGAGTAAAACTAATTTTCTTGTAGTGACACCAATTTCAAAACGTAACTCTCACTAGAACCAGATGGAGTAGCAATACCCTGCTTGGGTAACTTGGGAATCGCCTATATTTTTATTTGTTTGATAAAAAAAGAACACAAGTGACAAAGCTGAATGGGACCTTGAACTAACTTAATTGACTGAAAACAAACAAAGATATGCTAGATCACTCATTTCTTGTATAGAATTCTCTTTTTATACAATTACATTTTTTTTTTGTCCCCTATGGTAGAATCAGAGTTTAGTACAGCCACCAAGCAGTCTAGAGATTTCATGGGCTCAATCGCTTTCTTCATGGATACCAATAACATCTAGCTGCATCTTTAACGGCATACTTCCTTAAGATCCTTCAGGAATTGACTAAGAGCCATAATTATATCAGATTTATAAATATCTCCTAGTTCACTCATTTCTTTGACACAACTAAATTCAAATTCTTTCGACTATTTGGCATTTGACCCACATTGTGTGACTCGATTTTTTGATCTTCGTAAGGACACCAATTACAAAACGTGAGTCTCACTAGAACTTAGTGAAGTAATGCTACCCTCCTTGAGTAGCTTAACAATCACCTATATTTTTATTTGTTTGATAAAAAACACAAGTGACAAAACTGAATGGGACCTTGAACTAACTTAATTGACTGAATACAAACAAAGATATGCTAGATCACTCATTTCCTGTATAGAATTTTCTTTTGATACAATAAGAGTTGTTTTTTTTTTTTTATTATTATTATTATTTCCTAGTGATAGAATCACAGTTTAGTACAGCCACCAAGCAGTCTAAAGATTTCATGGGCTCAATCGCTTTCTTCATGGATACCAATAACATCTAGCTGCATCTTTAACGACGTATTTCCTCAAGATCCATCATGAATTGTCTAAGAGCCATAATTATATCAGATTTATAAATATCTCCTAGTTCACTCATTTCCTCAGATTGCCCATATATTGGATGCACCCCGCAAGCTTTTAAACATGATGTTCTTGATTCCAATTCATCAAGAATTACAAATGAAACTTTCACGTCAATGTAATCTCCCATGGAATTTGAAAGCAATCTTTGAGGAAAATAGTATAGCCACAGATGATCTGACTTGTAGAAGTAAGGCCGTGTTTCAAAGAAACTTTTGATTTCACCATTGACGAAAAGCTGGACTTCATATGAAATTTGCTCTCTCTCTTCCTCCTTTGATCCGAGAACGGTACAAAGTGCCAATGCTATTATGTTCTTTGAAATATTTACAGGCATCTGGAAAGATATGGAACTTTCCAAACTTTGATAGCTAAACCATTTTGAAATCTCGCTTCCAGGAACCAATATCTCCAATCTAGGTTTACCATGAAAGCCCTGTTAAGAAGGAATACATATTAATGAAATCTTAACTTCAGATATAGCTAAATAAGGAAGGTTATGCCTACCAAGCCTACCATAATGTGCATGGGTGCCCAAGCTTAAGTGGCAAACGTGAGCCACACACTTGTGGGGCTTAACGTTTTGCGGTAGTACACAATTATATATAAATGACACAATTAACAAAATCTGAATTTAACAAAAAAATAATAATTTCAGTTAAATAACTTAAACTTCAATTTTGTTTATTATGCAATTTATATACAGTTGTGTACTGTTTCAGAATAGCATATAAAAATAGTGCCATAAATGAATGACCACTGCACTGTAGCCTTGGCGAAAGAGGAAAGGGACAAAGAAAGACACTAACCTCAGATAGCAATATATTTGCCCTTTGGTCTCCATGATTGCTAATCAATTTATGGCAATCAGAGAAGTCAATCCTTTGAAGTCCTTCTTTGAACCTTAGCATGCTTGAAAGTTATGAATATCTTTGCAGTGATTCACAACCATAGGCATCAATCATCTCTATATTTGCTGGAAGCTCTGGATTTTCTTGTAGGAGCTTGCAGTTACCCACACTGAGGTGCCTTAACTTAGCAAGATTGTCCATGCATGCTGGAATTGTAGCAAAATTTGTTTCCAGCTAACAGTAACGTTGAAAGAGCTGGAAAGTGCTCAGTGTCTGTAAGAAAATCCACTTCCGATAGCTTGCAATTTGACAGGTCCAGTGAATTTAATGAGGGAAAGAAGTTAAAACTTGATGCTGATCCAGTACTGCTTGAGC
The DNA here is from genome assembly GCA_003255065.1 of Cercis canadensis. NCBI lineage: Eukaryota > Viridiplantae > Streptophyta > Magnoliopsida > Fabales > Fabaceae > Cercis > Cercis canadensis. The sequence continues at coordinate 117,227 of QAOA01003220.1, read as the reverse complement.
CTTCATTCAATGATGTCAATTTTCTTTTATTGTTGGTGAACTTGGGAAACTTACTGAGTTTGCAGCAATTACCAAGTTGAAGCATCTCAAGCTTCTGCAATTTATAAATGCTACTTGGAAGATTCGTTAGGTTTCCACAAGAATGCATATATAATTGTCGCAGCCCAGTAATACATTCAATGGATGAAGGCAATTCTTTTATTCTAGTTCCCTCCAAACGAATTCTTTCTAAGCATTCCATATAATCAATGATTTCTGGGAACTCTTCCAATCTTGAGCAACCATGAAGAGAAAGACTTTTTAGAGATTTTAACTTGAAGCTTCTTGGTAGAGACACAAGGTTGGAGCAGGAGCCAAGGTTCAGAACAAGAAGCTTTTCAAGATACCCAACAGATTCATGAACCTCAATCAAGCTTTTACAACCTTCAAGAATCAGATGTTCAAGATTGGGACTGCTCGATACATCAGGTACTTCAGTTAGAAACTCACAAGCTTTGAGATTCATGTATTTCAGGCATTTGAAAAGCTAGCTGAGAAAAGAAAAGGACAAGGTAAGTTAAAGTTCATGAGATTTTACTATATAAAGAGAGAAATAATGATAAATATGATAAACCTTGAACCCAGAAACTGGATGGCAAAGCTTTAGGTTGCTACTATGCATGTCAATAGCAACAAGTTCTTTGGAGAAAAGTTGGCTGGCAAAGAAGAGAAAGGATATCCAGGGCACTCAAGCCATCTTAGTTCATTGGAGAGATATTCAAGATCTCCAGAAAACTGTGCATTGTGTATTATAAGTAGTCGAAGCCTTTTCATCTTTTTGAAGGATTTAGGGTTTAGGGTTTAGGGTTTAGAAGTCAACTGCACCTCTTCTGGTTCAGGTAGGGTTAACTTCATACCCTCCACTCTGTTTGTCCCTTGGTAGGATTACAAATGAAATGCATCTTACATTTAAATGTTAGATTAATACAAAAGCAAGTTCTTTGAAATCTTAATGTGGGAATGCTCATGCAAATGCTCTTGGCCTGTTCATTCAGTCAAATTTCATCTTGTATCCGTTTTGGGGGTGGGGGAAGGGGGTGGAAAAATGGATAGTGCTCCTTGTTGTGCTACAGGTGAAAAGCAACTAGAGGCTACACCACATGCATGTGAAATGCTAATCAAGAATAAGAAAAGAAAAGTATTTCGTTCAACACTTACTGCATTTTCTGTTAATACATAAATAATATCCTCATGAAATCAAAGTCTGCTTCGTTGCCCAGGATCTTCTGGTGATTCTTGGCGCACAATTTCTTTACCCATATCTTCTATTAAGTCATGCATCCATAATCTGTCATAGTCAGTTGTTAACCCTCTCAACCAAAATTTTTATGCCAATTTCTGGGAAGAAATCACAACTATCTAGTACTTTCCTAACATAATCAATGTCCTCCCCTTTGAAAAAGCATGCAATATCAAGAAAAATAGCCTTCTCATGATCCTCCAATCCATCAAAACTAATTTTAAGTACCTCATATATCTCTTTATGCGGAAATCTTTTCAGTTTACTCAATGTACTTACCCACTCCTCTTTGCTTCTACCACACAAGAAGGACCCCAAAACAATTAGGGCTAATGGAAGCCCTTGGGTATAATTTATTAAATTATTGGAGAGCTCTTCAAAACCCTCTCTAGGATAGTGCTCCTTGAAGTCATTCCAACACAAAAGCTGAAGCGAATCAGAATTATCTAGTTCCTTAACCCTATATATGCAGTCCACTCCACATGCAACAAGCAAATGCTCATCTCTTGTTGTGACAATTATTCTACTTCCTGATCCAAACCAATTTCGTTCTCCAGCTAATGATGTTAACTGCTCCAAATGATCCACATCATCAAGGACTAAAAGAATCCTTTTGGTGCAAAGCCTCTCTTTGATGAAATCTATAGATATTCCCAATTTTAATTTCTTTGGACCCTAAGATTTCAAAAAGAAGTGTTTCTTGTAGCTCAACTAGTCCTTGACGTTGCTTTGAAGTTTCCCTAACATTTGCAAGAAAGCTGCAACCTTCAAATTGATCAGCAGTTATGTTATAAAGAGCTTTGGCAATGGTTGTCTTACCAATTCCACCAATTCCATGAATTCCAACAATATGAACATAATAGAATTTGCTTTATATTATCTGTGCAACTAATACAAATAAAACCCCCTAAATTAACAGTACATTAAGCACCATGTAAAATATTTAAAACTAACTCAACAGGAACTAAGTCGAACATTAAAAGTTAAGTCTAAATTAAAATGATGATGATTGTGATGACACATTAGTGTGATGTCATCTTTCCAAAGCACCCAACTATCTCCAGTGAAGCCATTACACCTTGTTGTGATCATGTTATTGAAACTAATGGATTGTCCAAGCCGATTCTGCATCCAGTCGTTACCCTCAAAACATGTCTCCGTCAAGATTAAGACACTCACTCCGTGGAGTCGACATAACATGCGTGCAATGTCAATGAAGTTTGGATGTTCTACACCTCTGCAATTCCATGTCGCGACGATGGTGTTCATATGTGATGGATAAAATCCATGACGTCGTGGATCGATAGGTTGGGGCTCCAGACACAGACAATACCCTGGCAGGTCATTGAAATGTATTGCAATAGGTAAATACGTAAGTCTTATACGCATCTCTTGTGCGACTCCATGTTGTCGCACAATATTCAACAGCGGTTTCTATGCAGGAATTAGGAAATAGGTGCTCCTTCTTGTCAAGTCATACCGCCAGGGATGCATACATACCCGCTAGTCATACAACACTTGATTGTATTGCTCGTCTCCCCTAAGTGCTCCAAATGGTAGTCGTTCGGGATCCGGATACTCAACATGAATTCCTAATGTTCTCCAATTAGGTTCATCCATATCGAGGACAATATACGGGGGCAATGTCCTTGCAATCTCTGACTCCACAGCTGACGTCCATTTTTCTGTGTAATTATTCTTTTTTAAAAGGGTCATTGATCTCCATAACAACTTTAATTCTCTTGGAAAACTCAATATTTTAGTTGGATTTGATTGAATGTCTCGAAGTTCGTCATCAGACATCTTATGGAACAATCCGTCATGGGCCATAAATCCCTATGCATATTCAATATTGTCTTCAAACTATGTCGGATCCATTTGAAGTTCTTCTGGTGGAAGCGACATTTATATGTTGTTACATACATGATAATTAAACATATATGAATAGGATAATATGAACATATACATTAACTCTGACTACATACATCATAACTATAATAGCTGGTACAATTGAGTTCATCAAAGTGTAACTAACATTTTATTACTTTACATATATGAATATTGTTAGTCGTCATTAGTAGTGTGATTAGGACTATTCATTATAGACTCAATTTCTGTAGGTGATAACTCACAATTCATAGCAATAGTCTGTTCCTTAGCAAATTTTAACAAATAGTATTGGCATCTACAAACCAACATGTGGTTGTTCTCTTTCCGTATCTCTAAAATAGCCGTCTCATAGTCAAGTCGATTTCTTCGAGCCATTCTTAACGACCATCTGTAGACGGGATGAGCTCCAAGGGATTGCAATTGTTGTGTCAAATCGTCTACCTCATCAGTTTGGTATGCCCACTCGCGTCGTAATCCAGAGTAGTATTATCTTGGATTAGAGTCTATTTCTCTTTCGTAATCATCATTAAACCTTGCTAACAACCAAATATTTGATGTCTGACGTCTTCTTGGCATATCTGTCACATAATTCCTTTCAAAAATTATATTAACAATAAAATATATAACAAAAATGAACAGTTTAACTATCAGAAACAATATGCCTCACATAAGATAAAAAATCTGTATTCTTCAGAAACAGAACTTCATGCATGGCATTCCAAGTGCAATTAGGGATTTAGGGTTTGGGGTACGAGTTTAGGGTTTAGGGTATGGGGTTAGGGTTTAAGGGTTTGAGTTTAGGGTTTGGGGTACGGGGTTTAGGGTATGGGGTCAAGGTGTAGGGTTTTGAGTTTGGGGTTTAGGGTTTAGGGTACGGGTTTAGAGTTTAGGGGTTTTAGGTTAGGGTTTTGGGTTTATGGTTTGGGGTATGAGATCAGGGTTTAGGGGTTTGAGTTTGGGGTTTAGGGTATGAGGTTAAGGGTTTAGGGTTTAAGTTTGGGATTTAGGGTTAGGGTTTAGGGTATGGGGTAAGAGTTTAGGCTTTAGGAGTTTAGGGATATGGTTTAGGGTTTGGGGTATAAGGTTAGGGTTTAAGGGTTTGTGGTTAGGGGTTTAAGGTTAGGGCTTATGGTTTGGGGTTAGGGTTTAGCATTTGGAGTTTGGAGTTAGGGTTAGGGGTTTACAGTTTATTCTTCATCAGACATGTCAATGTCAGATAAACATTTTGATTCTCAAGTGAAACGAGCCCACATAGCAGCTCGTGGCATGTCATCATCCCTCATCACATCTCTTGAACTTTTTTCACAATCACTTCGGTGTAATCTGATCCCTATATGATTTTTCTTTTCTCTTATGCGATATAAGGCCGATCGCAGTTCTGTCATGTTTCGCCTAGGCATATGTATTGCTACTGATCTTAGAGCGCGAACATTTTGGATATTTGCCAACTCTTGTAAATTTCTAGACTGGCACTCCCTGTGTTCCCATTTCATTAACATTACAAAATGTACTTGGGGAGAGTTATGTAATGATGGGTCTAACGGATACCAAAATTCATTATCTAACCTTCAAGCACGCCCACACATTTGAAACATGTCACCAGGTGTATATTGTAAGACCATATTGAAAACCTGTTAACAGTCATTATCATAACAACGCTTTGTCATCAAAATTCATATTACTTATATATATAGAATGATAAACAAATATAGATAACATTATACAATAGTAACAACAAAAATTGAGGCCGACACATATTACTAGGTTGGTTACTCTGGGTCATGGTCGGTCTTGTCTTCTGTTTGGACAGCTCCGCTTGTTATGCCCTTCCAATCGACACAGCCCGCACCTTAGTGTGGTTCGTAAACCTTCGCCCCCAATCCATCTCGTTGTGTATACGGGTTGATTTGGGCCGTTCTTTTTCCCGTAACTTTGCAGGGTCAGGGATGATGGTCAGTCCCTGAACCTTTGGCCAAGAGTCTTCTCCAACAATTGGGTAAAATTTCCCACCATACACCTGGACTAAGTACTGCGTAGAATATACTGGATCCACATAACTCCATGCATCCACACTAATAGAGGCACAAGCGGCAATCACGTGCGAGCAAGGAATATGAAGTGCCTGAAACCTACCACATCTGCATATTCTGTCATTTAAATTCAGACGAAAAATTCGCCCACTCGTCCTTCCACTCAATTTGAATTTCTCCTCTACTTCAAATGATCTAGTATCTCTATCAAATAATATTGGCTGGTGTGAAGACAAATAACGAGTGTTTTCGCACATCTTCTATCCACATATGCTTACTTACTAACCTCGCTCGAGCCATTTCTCGTCTGTCATTATAAATGCCGTTCATTTTATGATATGTGGCTCTCACAAGGGCAGTAATGGGCATGTTGTAGACCCCTTTCAACGTGCCGTTCACATTTTCAGCAAGGTTGGTTGTCATTAAGCCATAACGTCTGTCATGAGTGTCCCCTTGTTGTGTCCATTTTATTAGCTCAATATCTCTTATATAATTTCACGAACGCTCATCGAGACATTCACTATGTATCTCTAACATTATATCCTCGAATTTAGCAGACTCAAACTGGACATCTGTATAAAATGTTTAAAATATAGTTATTCTCTTTACAAACTAAGAAAAATATATCATTATTTATAAATACTAACTTTCTTACCAGCTCTGTAGATTTGATGTTTCACATTAACATTCTTGAATGTGTTGTTCCAATTGCTCAACACGTGCCGTAAACAGAAAAAATGATGTGCCAATGGTGGAGGCCAACCAACTTCTGCATCGTCAATGGCAGCTATAATGCTAACGTGACGGTCTGAAATTAAGGCCAAATTTGTACTGCTCCCAACGACGTGCTGTCTAACATGCGTTAAAAACCATGACCAAGCCTCTTTTGTCTCACCTTCCACAATGACATAAGCTAAAGGTACTGGTGGTGGGAAAAAGTGTCATCAATTTGCACAACTGGCTTGCAAAACCTAAATGCATCAATGCATGGCTTGAATGCCCAGAACACACGTCAAAATCTCTTCAGGGTATAATCATATTGTGGCCTCCCAATCCATCAATCATCCAAGCACCATTGAACAATAGTTCTAGGAGCACGTTTCTCAAGTGCAACCATCCACCTAGGTAACAAATTATAATTCTCCTTCCAATCATCATATACTTGTGCGATTACTTTCTCCCTCGCAAGCCATGCTTTTCGGTATGATATTTGATAGGAGAATGTGCTTTTTATGCGCTTTTGTATAAGTTTTATTGGCACACTAGCATTCTCTTGTACCAGCCCAACAATGGTTCCTACAATCACCTTAACATCTAGTTCCTTGTGATCTTGTGTCATTCTTGCATTTGTTCACGTATGAGGCCTATTGTATTTTTGTATCTCCCAAATTTTGCTCTTAGCTCGTAAGCATGCTGGAAGTCACCACATGCATCCATCAACACTGTTTGAACATATCAAACTCAACTTGTTAGGCTTAGACTCCTTCACATTAAATTGTTGATGCACATGAAGTGAGTATTGCTTTATAGCTAATTGAAGATCGTCTTTGCTTTCAAACTTTTGCCCAATTTGGAACTCATCTCCTCTCTGCCATTGGTTGCACCCTGTTACTTGTTCAGCATCGTTAACTATTTGCATCGCCTCCCAATGAACGTATCCATAATGCGGTGGAAGTACTGCTTGTATTGGTGCAATATGTTGTGCCCTCCCAGCTATTGGTTCTTGTCTCAGCGGCTCTACATTAAGATCTGGCAAATCTTTCATCTACTCATCACTGCTTGATTCTACAGTGTCTGGACTACAATCACGGTCCTCATTGTCACCGTTGTCAATTAGAGAATCCCCCGGTGAATTATTGCGACCTCTATTTTCTCGCTCATCCCCAGGTGAATTGTTGCAACCTCTATTTTCCTGCTCATTGCTTCGACCTCTATTTTCAAGCTCATCCCCAGGTGAATTGTTGCGACTTCTATTTTCCCGCTCATCTTCACGCTGGCTACATCCAACTTCATATACTTCAATGTCGTTGCCGTGAACATTTGAACTTAGCCACGAATCACTATTTTCATACCCATGACCTATTTCTGGCATATGTGTTTGACTAGAAGTAGTCAAACCATATTGAAATCCATGTGAACCAATCTCTGGTTCATAACAAGGCTCTGCTCTTGTCTCCAATTGACCATATGGAGGATAGGAACAAGGATATGAACTTGGGTCAACTTCAATAGCTTCAGCTTGACCTTCATCTCCAACAACATTCATAGTCGTGATGTCCACATATATCTCAATTAGACCCAAACTAGGATGTTTGACATTACTCTCATACAACATCTCAACATCTCCATCAAATCCTAATTTAAATGCAAGATAAAACAATGGATTAACTGAAACTGGGAATCTATAAGTTATCTTCTCAACTATTTGATTTGCTTCAAGTCTCATCTTAGTGTGGATATAGAACTTTAATCTATCCAATCCACAAGTCTTCTTCAAGTTTAACCCATACATTGAAGCTCCCTCACACATTACACCTTAGGAGCCATTATATATCTGACCATTATGATGTATTAATATATGCATCTTCTTCCTAACATATTTTTTTCAACCATAATTAGTATATATAAAAATTAATTAATTTTTTCTTCAATACTCATATAAAATTAACACTTTCAAGCACAAACTAAAAATTAATAACATATTTATAATAATACTCTAACATTACTATTACACTAATACTACAAGATTATAAATAAGCATACCTTTAGAAGCTCATATAGATATAAAAAAAAAAAAAAAAAATTGCTGAGCACCTTCAATTTTCACAGCAAACCCTCAGCAATTAGAAACTTTGCCCACAATTTGCATATGAAATTTCTTTCAATAGGCTGCTATTTATAGAGACGTTCACGCTTTATCAGTGTTCCTTCATGCTTTATCAGTGTTCCTTCACGCTTTTCCATACAAAAGCATTAATCATTAGAAAATGCTCTACCTACCTGAGAAACACGCTTTACTCCTTGGGACACGCTTTATGCTTTTTGAACACGCTTTATACATAAAGCGTGTTCCTTTGGAAGACGGTTTAGGGATGAAGCGTGTTCCATTGAAATTTTTCCAGGCCATTTTAATGCAAACACGCTTTTGGAAAAATTAGGGTAAAGCGTGTTCAAACGGAAGAGGCTTTAGGGAGAGGTAAAGCGAGTTCCATACTGGTCGAAAAAATATTAAAACATTCAAAACTGCCCCTTCTTGGTAAATACTTTGAAAAAGACCCATTTTATGTAATTAGTTAGTGTAACAATGCTATTCTGATCAAATTGCCACTTAACTCATCATTGTATTACTTGCTCACGATACGTATACTTGCATATGATTTTTGTGTGACATATAAGAAGAAGATGAAGAAGCTACCTGGGTTGCCATGGAAGAAGAAGGAAACAAGATGGAGAAGAGCTCGTGTAATTGCCTTGCAGTGGATCTTAGTGTTTTATATTACTTGCCCTATATACTATAGAATCCAAAGTATTATTTACATAATATTTTATCCAATTTCGCTTTTGTTTCTATATTTGAAGGCAGATGTTGTACGCAACTTGCTCTTGATTTGCCTTGGTGGCAACGATATTGAGAGAAATATTATAAGATTCCAAATCAGCCATTGCATGCGTGTTTTGCTAAGCTTGGATGGCGTCATGTAGCTTTTTTAAGGGTGTTTCTATTTTACATCACCTTGATGTGATATAATGTCATGTTGGATGATTTTTACATAATTTTAATTTAAACTATATCACATAAACACAATTAATATAATCTAAATTTTATTAAATTTAACTATATCAGAAAACTTTTAATAAATCTAATAAAATTTATATTATGTCAAACTATACCAATTTGACATAATTTAACTTAAATTCGGCATGTAAAACCTTTGAAATATAACTTAAGTCATGTTTTGGTAAAATGTTCTAGCAGCTTTTCACTAATTTCGATACAACTTAATTAATAGAATAGTAGCTTTTGGGGACAAGCTGAAAAATGTAGCTTTTGATTCTACCAGAACTTTTTTTATGTGATTTTACTAATTTACCCTCAAATTCATATGAATAAATAATATTTAAAATCATTTATACACTTTTCAGTAATTTTACAATTAAAAGTGATTTTTTTTTTTATACAATCCAAAAAAAGTCTAATTATTAAAAAATAACTTCTTATTTAACCATAAAATTGATTCTCCCACCACGAATATTTCTAAAATTAATTCTACCAAAAATGGATTCTTTTACATAACCTATTTTATAACAACTAATCCAAACATACTTGCCGGCATATCTGTCACCCCTCTCATTTCCGTCTTCCTCAGTTGTATGTTGTTTGATGCAGGTGCAGACACAATATTTTGTCCGAGCTGTATTTCTAAATTTAGTTGAAGAATACAAAAAATGTATAAAATTGTTTATTTTTTTGTTCTTTTTAATTTTTACTTGGAATCTTGATTTAAGTATTTTTTTAATTCATTTTTTTTAATTATTTCTTTGAAGTTTGTTTACTTTTATAAAAAGAAAAAAAAAAAGAAAAAAGAAAATGTGAACTGAAAAAAAACAAAGAGAAAGAGTAAATAAGAAAAAAGAAATAAAAAAAGAAAGAGATGCTTTAATCCAATTGCATATAGCCTAGTTCAACTTTTTGTCAAGAGACAATACTTCGTATAATCTAAGTATTAAGTTCAATAGTCTCAATCTCATCAAAATAACTTGTCCAAGCCTAATTGTTTATTAGTGTATAGCCCATTTCTTTTTTGAGCCCAAATATTGTGATCCAAGTGGAGTACCAAAACCTAAAATCTATTTTTAGTTAAGCTCCATTTAGAATTGAACGCTAGCCACTTTTATGAAGAAACACATTTTTTATTCTTGATTCTTTCCTCTCTTTTCCTTTCCTCCTCTCCTCTCCCTCTTGATCTATTTCTCACACTCTCCATTAAATCTTTGATTCCTAAGCCCTCATTCCATTTTTTCTAACTTCCCATAGTTTATTTTTATCATTATTCACCCCCTTCACATGTTCCATCAACTTGGATAAGACAAGACAACACCTATTGGGAGAAATTGAAGTTTGAAACTAAGGGTTTGCATGGATTTTTGCATGTTGAAGGGTTATCTACTTTGATTCTTGACTAGAAGGCTTCAATTGGGTAATGACTTTCTTCCACTTCTCAACTCCTTGAACTCGTATATAATTTTGCAGCTACATTTTTACGTGCTTAGAGGCTTGATTATGCATGTTTTTAGTTGAAATTAGCTTCTTAGATGATTATAATATGACCTAGGAGCATGTTCACATGTATTTTTATTGATTTGGAATGACTTTAAAGCTCTTTTTCCAAGTGATTTTGAATATTGATTGTGCCTTTAAGGTGTTTGATAAAATGCATGTGTGATGTTATGCTTGAATTTGACTTTGCTTCCAAAGTGTTATATCTTTTATTTAGCTATTGAGACTATGACATGAATTGAGTGCCTTAGATTCATTATTTGAGTATGTATTACATCATGATTTATTCATACTTTGCATTGGAGCATAATTTGTAAATCATGCCCAGCATTGACCTTTGTGTGATGTTTCATGCATAACTCATGCTATACACATCATTTTCATGAGATTTCACTTTTGTTGGAAACCTAAGATGTGAAACTTTCAGTATATATAATTTGATTTGAGTGATTTAAAGCCAACTAATCCCAGAAGTTTTTGCAAACAGGGCTGTTTGAACTTTAAAATTCTGCATTCTTGGTTTCTGACCTTTGACCATTGTTTTATTCATATATCAAGTTAAACAAAGGGAATTGATGCAATTCTAAATTATTTTGAAAGCTAAGACATGTATCTTTCAAATGGTATAGGCTTTGTTATCAAATTCAACTTGTATTAAGCCCAGAAAAATCATAAAATTCACATCAAATTCAGTCATTCTCTGATTTTTTACATTTGCATGATGTTTTGGGCATAACTCGAGCTTCACAAGTGTTTTGTGCATGATTCCAAAGCCATTTTGAAGGTCATACATATATATTTACATCAATGTGCTTAAGTTGTTGATAATTCATATATTTTTTTCCAGTAAATAAAAAAAAAAAAAAAACAGTCGCTGGTTGTCAAGTTCTTATGTTTGCTCTATTTTTGGCAACATTCTTGTTTTGATTATAGATTCAGCTAGGACTAGGATACTTTCAACACATCAAATACATGTGAATCATTTTATTTTGATTAACTTGTTTGTTGCTTATTTTTTATGCACACTCTTTGAGCTTATATGGAGGAAAATCTTGGATAGCACACATGCTTTTGGAGCTTGGCAAATAGAAATGATAGAAACTTGAAGCACTCAATGAGTCTTGGCCACTCTCCATCTTATGTCATATTTGGATCATGTATTTTAATTAGGTCATGCATTTGCATTCATATTAGAGACTTATATCTTTCGTTAGTAGTCCATAGACCCCTTACTTGTCATGGAAGGATAGGGCGATCCATTTGCATATCAGGTGGTCCACTCTATCATTCTATCGTTCCTAGGTAAGGATAAGCGTCATCCCGGAGAGCGCCATATGCGAGGAACGGGTGGAATGACTTAGGTCACGCTAGTTGCACCATGCGTTGCATATTTATTTTTTTGCCTACTAGAGATGTATGATATAAGATTTGCATCCTCATGCATTACACGTTTAATTTTCTTCTTAGAGAGTGATTGTTAAAAATGCTTAATGCTTTGTTATAATCCCTTTTTGCATGCTTTCTATAAGGACTTATAGGATTTGAGCTAGAATTGAGATTGATTATTTTTCTCAAAATCTCTCTTTCAAAAAAATATTTTCAAAGTGAACTATGTAGACTTTGATCCCATCCAATGGGTACGTAGGCATTCGAGGGGAAGCAAGTCAAGTCCAACTTTCAAATAACTTCCCATTTTCATTTAATTTCTAGTTTTCAAGAAAATATAAAAGTCAAGGTTTCTAAGCCACTCTTTTTTTCATTTGTTTTGGCTCAATGCCAAGTTCTACTTGCCTTGGCTACATGCCACTCTATTTTACTTGATTTTGGCTCTAAGCCTTCAATGATCCCATCTTATCAAGTTTTCTATTTCTTTGCTTTTAGACCCTGTTTTTTAAGAACTATGAGGGCTTTGATTCCTACTTAAGGATACGTAGGCACCTATAATTATAGGGCGAACCCACTTTTGCAAATATTCTATTTTTTTCTTTTTATTTTAAACTTGTAAATATCAGCATACTTTTATAGGGATAATTCAAATATATTTTTGGCCATTTTATGATTAGCACAACTAATTTCGGGTAACCGTCTTTTAGACAAATGTTGTGAGGTGCCTAACACCTTCTTCATACACAAATTGACTCCCAAACCCTCTCTGGTTCGTAGACCATTTTTTTTTTAAATTAAAAAAGGGTTTTTCAATTGTTCCCTATTTTCCTAATATAATTGGTGGCGACTTCAAGTTTTCTTTTCGGAAAACTTATCTTTTTTTTCTAAATCCGTCATTCGCATCGTAGCGACCTTCGGGTATGTTGTGACAACATGTAGTTTGGAAAACTTTATTTCATTAATTCATGTCCTGAATGGATGTAAATGAACATAGCTATTTGTGAGCTATTTGGGCTTGACACGCTTAAAAAGCTTGGTATAATTTATCTTTTATTAAATAAACAAGCTTGAGCAGCGTACCAAACTTGGTAGTTGAGCTTGAAAATTTAGATGTTCGGCTTATAAAGCTCACAAGGATTGGAGGATATAAGTAATTATTTCAAACTCTATAAACTTGGAAATAATTTTTTATGTATATATGTTTTTGGTACTATGACTATAACTCAATGTTTGAACATAGAATCTACAAGCATTGGAAACAATCTCAATATCACTTAGAGGCCATTTGGTCTTTCCTTATATATTTTGGTTACCAAGAAAGAATAAGATATAGCTGTTCAAGAAAGTAAAAATAACCAGCTATACTCAACAAACTCTCAACTCTCCAACCGGGGATACTCCTACTGTATTGGTCATCAAAAAGCCTCCTAGTCAAAAAAGAAAAAAGAAATCCAAAAAACAAAAGCAAAGCGTCAAGAAAGAAAGTTAAAGATTCTTATTCCAATATGCAGTATCAATCTTTCACCCTACCATACATCAGAAGTTTCTCACTTTTATAAAAGCACATCTATGTCTTTCAAAATGATGAGGGAGGAAATAGGTAAAAGAAAGAACACAAAAGGATACTAAATTTCACTTTTCATAAAGTTGGGATTAAAAGATATATAGATGACTGATATTCTCAAATTATATTATTAAATGATCTAATGTTCAAGTCTGACTTCCCTAACTTGATACAAGCTATTTATAAGCTCCAAATAACACATTTCACTAGAAAACATAAATGAAAAAATAAATACATAAAGTTGATAACAAAAAACAACAACTCTCAAGATACAATTTTCAAGGCATCACTTTAAAGCTTTAGAACTCTCTACTTTCTTGGAATCTAATGATTAGTTATGAATTTTTGAAAGATAAATGAGTTTATTTTACAATGCCACCAACCATGCATGAATCGGATTGTTCTAGACAAAATTATCATAGAAACACTGAACACGCCCAGTTCAGCAAATCTACACTTCTTGAACCATTATAATGAATGCATAGTCTTCCACTTTCTTAAAACACTTTGATGGAACTTTTTCCGGCAAGTGTACCGGGCCACACAAGTAATATAATAGTGAGTAGAGTATCGTTCCCACGAGGATTAAGGCTAGCAACTACCAATTTCACCAATAACGATTCTATTTGGAAAGATAAATGGTTTGGATTGAAGGCAGCCCAAGAATGAGCAGCTGCAATTAACTAAGTAACAAAACTCGAACAATATCGTAACAATCTTTAAGAAACAATCTAAATGTGAAATTGATAATAAGAATGAGAAAGGTTAGGGGTTGATTTCATTCACTTGCAAATTCGATTCCCTCATAGACAAGGTAATCTCAGAAACAATACTGAACTACTTATTTCAGTTACAATTCCTTTGTTGTTGGTTCATTTCCTTAATGTGATTGAACCCAATTCCTTGGTGAAACAATCCTCCCTATACCAATTACTTGTCCAATTCCTTGACACAACTAATTAATCTAGGTGATTTGGTTCTAGGAAATTAATCTAATACCACCTAAACGAAGTTATCTATTCCTAGATTAACTCAATTTAGGACAGAATTTACAGAGCACATTCGGATCTTACTATTCCTAGTATTGAAACGAATCTTTTAACCATTCAAATGGTAGCTAAGCATTTAAAGGCATTAATAACAGTAAATTCCATTCAACAAAAGGAGTTGTACTAAAACAAGTTTATTCAATCTTGAAACCTCATTACAATTGAATTACATCAAACCCCTAACACTAAGAATTTAGCTACTCATACTTGAATTCAATAAAAGCAAATAGGTAAGGTTCAACATGAGATGAAAAGAAGAAGAAGAAGAAAAAACTCTATGACGATCCAATCGCAATTGCTCCCCTTCCTCCTCTAGTTCTTCTGCTCCTTTTCTTCCCAAGTACGGCCTCCTTTGACACATGCATCAGATTTCCTTTTATACTTGTGCAGAATTAGGTCATTTGGTCAAAAATAGCTTGAACACGGTTCTGACACGGCCATGTTTCTTTTCTGGACCTGGGCGTGTCACTTATGTTGCATTTCTGGTCATTGAACACGGGCTCATACACGGTCGTGTTCTTTTCTGGTCCTGGCCGTGTCGCTTAGACATGGCCCGTGCTCTCCTCTGGTCTAGGCGTGTCCTTTCTTTGTAGCCTCTGCCTGTTCAACACGGCCTATCACACGGCCGTGTTCTTTTCTTGCCTTGACCGTGTTTGCCCTTAGACTTAGTCTTTATTCTCTTGGACATTCTGCTTAATCAACACGGCCTTGAACACGGCCGTGTCTGTTCTTGTCTGAGGTCGTGTTTGTCCATAAGCTTGAGCAGCAGCCTCTGGATGTTAGACACGGGGTACACACGGCCATGTTCCTGCCCGTGTCTACCTAAAAACTTGGTGTAAGGCTGCTTTCCTTGCTATTTTCTCCATGGATTACTTCCAAATTCTTCTCATATCCTGATTACCCATCTTTGTATCTGTCAAAGCCAATTTATGGATTAAACATCATATTTAGAGAGGATTTGCTCACAATGCAAGTAAGTATTCAATATTAAAGCATGAATTTTATAGTCCTAAAAGACAAGTATCAAATTCCCCCACACTTAGACATTTGCTTGTCCTCAAGCAATGAAAACTGGAACATGTGCCTTAGGTGCTCTCCCTGGACAGACAATTCCATTTCTACAAAAAATTATGCAAGGCACCCTACAATGAGCAGCTGCATTATTCAGTTTCTATTTCAGTTTATGGACTCAGTCATCGCTTAACAGTTTGCCTTAGCTACACTCTCAGCATCTAGAAAGAATTACCCTGTGCTTGTTACTCTATTCTAATAATAGGCAAAAAAAATAACAATACTCAAAGCTAAGAACTCAAGTATTATTCTTTTCTCTCTTTTTTTTTTTTTTTTTTTTTNTTTCTTGCATAGTTAGGGGTCCTAGGATGTGGTGTCCGGCCATTGCCTGCGACCCACATTCAACTAGTTATGCTTCATTGGCATACTCATATCCTTCTCCAGTTTCATGCACAGAAGGTAGAGGAGCAGAGCCCCACTATGCTCATAATGGATCACCACTCGAAATCAAATAATGATTTTTTTTTTATTAGCATTAATAAGCAAAGAAAAACCAGTATTCAGCACAGCAAAGAAAAACCAGTATTCAGCACAGGGTATTCTAACTACAAACTTCAAGTTTAGCAAGTATAAACTAATTTCTAGCACTTCTAAGTCCATTACACTTCAATAGTTACTTCCTAATGCAGTAAGCCTCAAAGTAGACTACTAAGCATAAAAACTTAAGTACACTTCAAAACCAGTTATCCAGGAGATTCCAAAGGTACATTATTCCCGTTCTACATGCCAGAGGACTCACATGTATATACTTAAGAAATTCTACTCCCCCCCCCCCCCCCCCCCCCNAAATCATGCATTGTCCACAATGAATGGCACACAAATAAATGGTGAATGCAGAAACAGAATCAAACAGGCATTGAAATATAAATGAATGAAAAGAAAATGAGAAAATAGTTTAAACTACTCCCTGGAAGGTGCTTCAAAAGGTTGGTCGGTGGATGGTGGAGAGTCGGACCGTGGAGGTCGGGATGAGGTGCGCGGCGGCCGAATCTGCTCCACTGCCGGTATGATGTCGGCATCGTCCGCTGGATCCTGAAAGGTGGGCGGACGAGGTGGAGGTGGAGGCTGGAGTCCCAAGGACTGACACATCATCTGTAGAGTGGATTGCACCCACTGGTGATGTGCCAGCTCATAGCACATCCACTGATGCCTATGATGTGTCTCCCGACGGTTGTCCAGGATCAGGCGGTTGACTCGGGTTCTGGTGCCATCTACTTCAACTTCGATCCGAGCCAACTGCTTCTCGAGGGCTGTTGGTTTCCTATCTTCCTCGTCAGCTTCGACGGATGGGATAGTAGGAGATGGTTGTGGCGGGGAAGATGCGGATGTGCTTGGCCCCGCTGCCAGTGGTTCTTCAGATGGTGGTGGTGCATCGCTCACCGGGGCCTCCATTGCTGGCTTCTCAACTGGTGGATTGCCAGGTACCGCTCGTGGTGGAGCACCGGCTAAAGCAAAATACGTGCCTTGGCCGTCTGTGCGGCGCTCCACCATCCCCATGGCTCTGAGGGAGTCCATGCCCAGCGGCAACGGTCGATAGGCGACCGTGAGGGTGGACTTGTCACCCAACACATCCAGGTGGCGAGCGAGGCGGGTAATGATTGAACCTCTGCCTATGGCTCCGAAGTTGCCTCGCTGGAGATAGCCCTTGATTAACTGGATGAAGGCATATCCCAGGTGGCAATGTCCCTTCTCCTTGATGCATTGGAGGTAGAAGAGGTCCTTTTTACTCACCACGCCTGTGCTCTCCCGTCTGGCGTTCAATGAGTGCACCAGCAACTTGTGGATGTATCTGAGTGCTGGTGACTGGAGGGTGGATGCCTTGGACCGTTTGGCTTCGTAAGTGACTTAAGTGCTCACTTCTAGCCAGCATTCTGCCGGGTCTTTGCTGGTAAAGGACCAGTCCAGCAAGAATGTGTTCTCTGGTCTGATTGCTGTAGACGGCTGTCCAGCTAACCCTGCCGCCTTAGTGAACTCCTCCAGGTTCATGCTATGCATGAACGAGCCGAGACGGAACCTGATAGAGTCTAGCTCATACCACGTCGTGTTGGTAGCTGTGAAGGTGGTGTTGATCTCTACAGTTACGAGAAACTCTAAGGTGAGTTCTCTGTATGCCGGTTCTTGGAGCTCGAAGACATTTCCCCACTGTCCTGGACTGAGGAGTTGGCGAATCTCCTCTTCAATTCCTAGCTCCTGCAACACTAGCAATACTGGGTATCGGCTAGGTTTAAACGACTTTGTTGAGAGCTTGGCTAGCCGCTCCTGGTGCTCAGCCCCTTGGAATCTAAGGAATGGATGAACTGAAGTGTCGACGGCTCATGATCTTCTCTTCTTAACAAGTGGAGAAGGTGACTCTGGGGGGTTTGGACGGTTCTTCCTCGTCTTCAACTTCTCCCGGCGTGGTTGAGCATCATCAGTGCGCTTTGTCATGTTGGTGTCCTGTGAAAACAAATTCAGTAAGTTACCAAACATGGACAAATGAACACACTATAATGGTACCAAAAACAGAACATGCATGCAAATTCAACTGAAATGCTAATTCCCACATGTTTACTAACCCAACATAACTCTAACAGCAAGAATTCAACAGAGACTTATACACAAGGCAGCAGGGTAGTAAAATTGAAATTCAGTATACCAATTCAGTACCCCACATTATCTCTCTAATCCCATCTCATTTTCATAATTCCAATTCCTAACATCAGATATTTAACCAAGTCATCACCATCAATTTCCCCACTAACAATTAAACAAAATCAGGTTCCTCAACAAAGATTTATTCTCTGGTCATAGTACAGTATAATTCAACCTCAATTCCTACAGTGCTTGACAAGAAAATCAGATAATCCACAAATCCTTGAATTAATTTCCAAGGCAATGATCATTACCAGAGAAAGAGACACAACCCATACATTAATTTTCAAGTGAATTAACAAATTCCACAGGATAAATGCCCCCAACAAACTACTTACAGTAAATTAACTGAATTTACAGCATGAAATTACAGTGGTGACAGTAATGAGAATTGCAGATAACAGTATTGTCTACCAAATTTCTCAACATCAGCAGTTTCCCAAAAGCAATAGCAATCAATAGCAATGCTAAGGAACACTAATTGCAGAAAGATAAACCAATTCCAAAACACCCTACATGCCCTAAAATCAAATGCAGCAGCAGCATTTTAATCAAAACAGGTAAAGCTCAACAATACTCCTCAATCAAAACAGGTAGAAGTGATAAACTAAACATGAAGAATGAATGCATACCTATGGGGTGAAGCAAGGAATGAGCAGAAATTAAAATTGTGAGAACTTCAGAAAATAATAGAGAATGCTGGTGTGGGGTGGTGTGGAAACTTGATTCAAGCAAGAAACTAGGGTTTTGAGGAGAGGGATTGGCCGGAAATGATGGTAGGATGCTTGGAATAGCTAGGGATTTGAGAGAGACTGAGAAAAAGAGGGATTTCTGAAGTGGTTGAATGGCCCTCGAACTGAGCTTTTAAAGTTTTCTGAGTGACACGCCCACAACACGGCCGTGTTATGTGGGCGTGTCATGCTTTAAGGGAGAGACACGGGGAAAACACGTGGGGTGTTTAAGTGACACAGGCGTGACCTGCTCGTGTCTTAAACCGTGTCCAAAGTGAGAATATTTCAATTAAGTGACACGGTCACAACACGGCCATGTTAGTGACTGTGTTCGTGATATGGCAAAATTAAATACTTACTTGAGACAACACATGGGCGTGTCTATTGACAATTAATTCTGGGTAAGTGACACGGGGATGAACACGGGCATGTCAGAGACCGTGTTTGCCTGTTGGATTCCTGTGAAAGTTGCACGCTCACTGCCACGGCCATGTGTGTGTCCGTGTATCTCCTCTGAGCTCTCTGTATGGTGAACACGGGTCATGACACGGGTGTGTTCTAGACCGTGTAGTCTTCCTGAGCTCTCTGCCCTCTTCACACGGGTCATGACACGGGCGTGTCACTGGCCGTGTTCTCTCCTGATATGCCAAAAACAAAACTTAATGAACAAAAATGACAAAAATGAAGATGAAAAACAAAGACACAATGAAAACAACTAAAAGTAAATAAGGACAAATGGTTAAAAACTTGGGTTGCCTCCCAAGAAGCGCTTAATTTAAAGTCCTCAGCTGGACTATCTCGGAGATTATGCTGGTGCAGTGAGGACCATTGAAGAAATCTGGTGTTTAACCCCATCTCCCCAGTAATGCTTAAGTCGTTGCCCATTAACCTTGAAACTCCTTTCCGTTTCCATGTCAGCCACTTCAATAGCTCCATAGGGATATACTGTCTTGACGATAAATGGTCCTGACCATCTTGATTTCAGCTTTCCCGGGAAGAGTCTCAGTCTTGAATTGTACAGCAAGACTTGTTGTCCTGGTTCAAAAATCCTTTGGATGATTCTCTTATCATGCCATCGCTTTGTCTTCTCTTTGTAAAGCTTGGAACTCTCATAAGCTTTATATCTGAATTCATTTAATTCGTAAAGTTGAAGAACCCTTTTTTCCCCTGCTTTTGCCAGGTCAAAATTTAGGATCTTAGTGGCCCACCATGCTTTGTGCTCCAATTCCACAAGCAAATGACAAGTCTTGCCATACACTAACTGGTACGGGGACATGCCAAGAGGTGTCTTCAATGCAGTGCGGTATGCCCAAAGAGCATCATCGAGCTTCAGGGCCCAATCCTTTCTAGAGGCGTTGACAGTCTTCTCAAGAATCCTCTTCAACTCTTTGTTTGACACTTCAACTTGACCACTGGTTTGTGGATGATATGGAGTTGCTATGCGGTGCCTCACTCCATACTTGCTCAGTAAAGTGTCCATTCGTTTGTTGCAGAAGTGAGTGCCCTCATCACTGATCAAAGCTCTTGGAACTCCAAATCTTGAGAATATATTTTTCTTGAGGAAACTCATAACTACCTGAGCATCATCGGTTCTGGTGGCAGTTGCTTTAACCCATTTAGACACGTAATCGACTGCGACCAGAATATACTCATTAGAGTATGATGATGGGAAAGGACCCATGAAATCTATTCCCCAAACATCAAACAATTCAACTTCGAGTACTGAATTCAGAGGCATTTCATGCCTTTTTGAGATGTTGCCAGACCTTTGGCAGCGGTCACACGTCTTCACATAGTCATAGGCGTCTTTGAAGACTGTTGGCCAGTAGAACCCTGATTGGAGAACTTTGGCAGCTGTCCGATCTTCACTGAAATGGCCACCATAGTCTGAAGCATGGCAATGCCACAATATATCCTTCACCTCTTCTTCTGGGACACTTCTCCTCAAGAGCCCGTCAATACATTTTCACAGCAAATAAGGCTCGTCCCAAACATAGAACTTAGCCTCATGAAGGAATCTCTTTAACTGTTGGGAGTTTAGATCCACAGGTAAGACCTTAGCAGCTTTAAAGTTAGCAAAATCAGCATACCATGGCAAACTGTGCACTGCAAAGAGCTGCTCGTCTGGGAATTCCTCATTAATAGGAAGAGGTGGAGCTTGGTTCTTCTCTTGTTGCTCAATCCTAGACAGGTGATCAGCTACCACATTGTCCATGCCTTTCTTTTCCTTGATCTCAAGATCAAATTCTTGCAACAGCAAGATCCAACGGATGAGCCTAGGCTTGGAATCCTGTTTAGCAAAGAGATACCTAAGAGCTGCATGATTAGTATATACAATAACCTTGGCATCTACTAAATAAGAGCGGAATTTATCAAATGCAAAAACAATAGCTAACAACTCTTTTTCAGTAGTGGCATAGTTAAGTTGAGCAGAATCTAGCACATGGCTTGCATAGTATATGGCATGCAATAATTTTTTTTTTCTCTGCCCCAAAACAGCACCTACAGCTATATCACTAGCATCACACATAAGTTCAAAAGGTAAATCCCAATTAGGTGGGATCACCACAGGGGCAGTAATCAACTTTTGCTTCAATGTATTAAAAGCTAACAGACATTCCTTATTGAAAGCAAAAGTTTCATCTTTAACAAGTAGGTTACACAGGGGTTTAGCAATTTTAGAAAAATCCAGGATGAATCTTCTATAAAAGCCAGCGTGTCCCAAAAAACTACGCACCCCTTTGACATTAGTAGGAGGGGGAAATTTTTCAATCACCTCTACTTTAGCCCTATCTATCTCTATCCCCTTGGCAGAAATTTTATGTCCTAAGACAATCACCTCTCTGACCATAAAATGACACTTTTCCCAATTCAAAACCAAATTGGTTTCTTGGCATCTTTTTAACACTAAAGATAGATTATGCAAGCATATATCATAAGAAGAGCCAAAAACAGAAAAGTCATCCATAAATATTTCTATAAACTTCTGATTCATGTCAGAGAATATGGAAAGCATACACCTTCGAAAAGTGGCCGGGGCATTGCACAATCCGAATGACATCCTCCGATATGCATACACTCCATAGGGGCAAGTGAAGGCGGTCTTTTCCTGATCCTCCGGAGCTATGGCAATCTGGTTGTAACCCGAATACCCGTCTAGAAAACAGTAATGCTCATGACCGGCTAGGTGCTCCAGTATTTGATCTATAAATGGGAGAGGGAAATGGTCCTTCCTCGTGGCATCATTCAGTTTTCTGTAGTCGATGCATACGCGCCATCCCGTGACTATTCTAGTGAGAATTAGTTCATTCTTTTCATTCATCACCACTGTTGTCCCTCCTTTCTTGGGCACCACCTGAACTAGGCTCACCCATGAGCTGTCCGAGATGGGGTAAATAACTCCAGCATCTAGGAGTTTTACCACTTCCTTTCGCACTACTTCCTTCATGATTGGATTCAGTCTCTTTTGGGGTTGTACGACAGCTTTATGGTTCTCTTCCATGAGGATCTTGTGCATACAAAAGGATGGACTGATGCCTTTTAAATCAGCAATCGACCATCCAATGGCGCTCTTATACTCCCTCAACACCTGTAACAGTTTTTCCTTCTCAACCGTAGTTAATTCGAAATTGATGATAACGAGAGAGGAATTATTCTCACCAAGGAAGGCATACTTCAAAGTCAGCGGCGGTGGCTTGAGCTCAACTTTTGGAGATTGCTCTTGATTCACATCATTTTTTAATTCTTTTAGCTTAGGTGGTGCGGATGTCGAATACGATGGTAGAGCATCCAATAATGCTACATGTTCTGCGCATGCTGAATCTCCTGCTAAATCAATCATGGTCACTGCATCCACCAAGACTCTTTCAAGAGGACAAGAGGTCAGATTCTCCCTGAACGTGCTAGCAATGATAGAGTCCAGAATATCCAGGCGGAAGCATTCTTCTTTCTCCATAGGGTGTTGCATCGCACTAAACACATTGAAGATCACCTTCTCATCTTGAACTTTCAGAGTCAGAGTCCCATCAGCTACATCTATCAATGCTCTCCCAGTAGCTAGAAATGGCCGTCCCAAGATCATTGGAATCTCTCCATCCTCCTCCATGTCTAGGACAACAAAATCCACCGAAAAGATGAACTTGTCAACCTTAACCAAGACATCCTCTACTAGACCGTAGGGATGTTTGATAGACCGGTCGGCAAGTTGAAGCATAATCATTGTGGGTTTTGCTTGACCAATTCCCAACTTCTTGAAGATGGACAGAGGCATGAGGCTCACACTTGCTCCCAGATCACATAATGTCTTCCTAAAAGTGATGTCTCCAATAGTGCACGAAATGGAAAAACTCCCAGGATCTTTGAGCTTTGGAGGCAATTTCCTCTGTAGAATAGCACTGCACTCCTCAGTCAACATGACTGTCTCATCATCTCCGATTCTTATTTTCTTGGTCAGAAGATCCTTCATAAATTTAACATAGGATGACATTTGTTCCAGCGCTTCAGCAAACGGTATATTTATCTGTAATTTCTTGAAAACCTCTAAGAACTTGTTGAATTGCTTTTCATCCTGGTGTTTCTTGAGCCTTTGAGGAAAAGACACCTTGACTTGAGGTATTGTAGCACAAGGTCTGGTCAATTTCTCCCCTTCTTCTCTACTTTCTGCCTTTGTGGGACGGCTAGATGCTGAGTTCCCATTTGTCCTAGTGACCTTATCATCTTTCTCTTCTGGTGTTTCTTGTCTTGGGATGGGCTCCAGCACTTTTCCGCTCCTTGTAGTTATGGCCTTCATATGCTCCTTAGGATTTGGAATAGTATTACTGGGCAAGGACCCTTGAGGTCTGTTTGCTAATTGTCTCGCTATCTATCCCACTTGAGTTTCCAACTTCCGAATTGATGCATCTTGATTTCTGAACCCGCTCTTGGTTTCCTCCATAAACGTTGCAGTTTTCTGAATGAAAGCCGAGGTTTTAGCGGTCAATTTCTCTAGTGCATTCTCCAAAAAAGGACTCTTCTCATTGGTTTGAGATTGTGAAGCATGACCTTGAGTTGTCTGATGTGGGGACTGATATGAGTAGTTGGGTCTGTGAGAACCCCCTTGATTTCCTTGATTACCCCATGAGAAATTTGGGTGATTCCTCCACCCCGGATTATACGTAGGAGCATAAGGATTATTCTGAGGTCTTGAAGGATTTCCCATGTAGTTCACTTGCTCTTGAGACACTGGAGGGCCAAACATGTTGCCCGGGCACTCTCCATTTACATGGCTCCCTGCACAAAAGTCACAAACTGGTGGAGAAAAGTTGACTGCATTCACGTTGACAATCTCAAACTTCTTGGACAGCTCAGCCACCTGTTGTGTTAATAGCTTGTTCTGGGCTAACAGTGCATCTAGTGTCCCGACTTCCATTACGCCTCTCTTGACTATGGATCTCTCTCCTTGACTCTGGTAGTCATTACAAGCCATCTTCTCAAACAAGTCCCAGGCTCGCTCCGGAGTTTTATAATTCACAGCTCCTCCTGCTGCAGCATCCATATTTGCCTTTGTGTTAGGAAGCATACCGTTGTAAAAACTCTGGACTTGGATCCAAAATTCAAACGAGTGATGCGGGCATCTCCTCAGTATATCATTGTACCGCTCCCAAGCCTTATCCAATGATTCTCCATCTTGTTGGCGAAATGAAGTAATCTCTGTCCTCAACCTTGCTGATTTGGAAGGAGGGAAATACCGAGCGAGAAACTTATTCACCAAATCTGACCAAGTGGTGATGCTGCCCCTTAGTTGAGAATCCAACCAGCTTCTGGCCTTATCTCGCACAGAAAAAGGAAAGAGCCTAAGTCGAATTGCATCATCACTAACCCCATTCAACTTCACCGTGTCACAAATCTGCAGAAAGTTGGCTATGTGTCCATTTGGATCTTCTAGCACACTTCCACTGAACTGATTGTGCTGTACTAGCTGAAGCAGAGCTGGTTTGAGTTCAAACTGATTGGCTTGAACAGGTAATCCTGTTATACTCGCTCCACATCCTGCGGCTGTTGGGATGGAATACTCCATGAGCGTTCGAGGTGGAGGGTTTTTTGCAACTCCATTGCCATTATTGTGCACTGGAGGATTCTGGTTTTGTTCTGCCATAACTGTCGGTTGTGCTTGTCTTGCTCCTCTAGCTTGCTTGCGAAGTCTTCGAGCTGTTCTCTCAATCTCAGGATCAAAAGCTAATGAGTTGGAATCGAGAGTACCTCGCATACACCAAAATTAAAGTAGGATAAGCAATTGAGAGAAATAAGTTACCAACAGATAAAATATTTGAACCAGATTTACTAACAAGAATTTCAAAATCCAAATTAGGACCTAGTTGGTTACTGTTAATATTGCTAATATACCGTTAATCCCTGGCAACGGCGCCAAAAACTTGATGGGACTTTTTCCGGCAAGTGTACCGGGCCACACAAGTAATATAATAGTTAGTAGAGTATCGTTCCCACGAGGATTAAGGCTAGCAACTACCAATTTCACCAATAAAGATTCTATTTGGAAAAATAAATGGTTTGGATTGAAGGCAGCCCAAGAATGAGCAGCTGCAATTAACCAAGTAACAAAACTCGAACAATATCGTAACAATCTTTAAGAAACAATCTAAATGTGAAATTGATAATAAGAATGAGAAAGGTTAGGGGTTGATTTCATTCACTTGCAAATTCGATTCCCTCATAGACAAGGTAATCTCAGAAACAATACTGAACTACTTATTTCAGTTACAATTCCTTTGTTGTTGGTTCATTTCCTTAATGTGATTGAACCCAATTCCTTGGTGAAACAATCCTCCCTATACCAATTACTTGTCCAATTCCTTGACACAACTAATTAATATAGGTGATTTGGTTCTAGGAAATTAATCTAATACCACCTAAACGAAGTTATCTATTCCTAGATTAACTCAATTTAGGACAGAATTTACAGAGCACATTCGGATCTTACTATTCCTAGTATTGAAACGAATCTTTTAACCATTCAAATGGTAGCTAAGCATTTAAAGGCATTAATAACAGTAAATTCCATTCAACAAAAGGAGTTGTACTAAAACAAGTTTATTCAATCTTGAAACCTCATTACAATTGAATTACATCAAACCCCTAACACTAAGAATTTAGCTACTCATACTTGAATTCAATAAAAGCAAATAGGTAAGGTTCAACATGAGATGAAAAGAAGAAGAAGAAGAAGAAACTCTATGACGATCCAGTCGCAATTGCTCCCCTTCCTCCTCTAGTTCTTCTGCTCCTTTTCTTCCCAAGTACGGCCTCCTTTGACACATGCATCAGATTTCCTTTTATACTTGTGCAAAATTAGGTCATTTGGTCAAAAATAACTCGAACACGGTTCTGACACGGCCGTGTTTCTTTTCTGGACCTGGGCGTGTCACTTATGTTGCATTTCTGGTCATTGAACACGGGCTCATACACGGTCGTGTTCTTTTCTGGTCCTGGCCGCGTCGCTTAGACATGGCCCATGCTCTCCTCTGGTCTGGGCGTGTCCTTTCTTTGTAGCCTCTGCCTGTTCAACACGGCCGTGTTCTTCTCTTGCCTTGACCGTGTTTGCCTTTATACTTAGTCTTTGTTCTCTTGGACATTCTGCTTGATCAACACGGCCTTGAACACGACCGTGTCTGTTCTTGTCTGAGGTCGTGTTTGTCCATAAGCTTGAGCAGCAGCCTCTGGATGTTAGACACGGGGTACACACGGCCGTGTTCCTGCCCGTGTCTACCTAAAAACTTGGTGTAAGGCTGCTTTCCTTGCCATTTTCTCCATGGATTGCTTCCAGATTCTTCTCATATCCTGATTACCCATCTTTGTACCTGTCAAAGCCAATTTATGGTTTAAACACCATGTTTAGAGAGGATTTGCTCACAATGCAGGTAAGAATTCAATATTAAAACATGGATTTTATAGTCCTAAAAGACAAGTATCACACTTCCATTTTAACTAGACCCCATTATTGCACTACCTCATACACATATGTCAAGCTGAATATATTACAATAGAACACTTAGAATGTGACTTGAATTCCAAGTAGTGACATCAACTGAGAAATGAAGTTGGGGTGCCCCGGCCAGGCAACTCCGGTAATCAAATTTCTATCTGTGAAGCAACGGTCAATTGGATCTGGTTCAACCCACGTTGCTCCTGATAGGGTTACATTAAGCTTCGCTTCTGGGTAAGCAGTGCATTTCCTTCCTTGTCAAAGTAAAATGACACGGCACAGAGATGTCATGCTGCATCCAATGCTTATTCATTATCAAGCACAAAATGGCGTAGAACCAGCCAAAAGGAAATGCCACGACAGCATAGTTAATATTATCCTTTCCCATATAGAATATTAGGTCGTTGTCATTTTTTCTATACCACCTTCTTCCATCATTGGTGATGTGCAGTTAATCAAAGAGAGAAAGAGAGAGAGGTGAATAGGCCACTAATTGGTTATAAATTCCAAATCTCCACTAATCATAGCAGTCCTATAGTCATTAATTATTCTATACAAACCTGTCAAACCTTTCAAAGGACAGTAGAATTAGTCAATTAACCTGAAAAGTTGGGATTAAAAGATAAATAGATGAATTATATTCTCAAATTATATTATTAAATGATGTAATGTTCAAGTCTGACTACCCTCACTTGATACAAGTTATTTATAAGCTCCAAATAACACATTTCACTAGGAAACATAAATGAAAAAATAAATACATAAAGTTGATAACAAGAAACAACTCTCAAGATACAACTTTCAAGGCATCAGTTTAAAGCTTTAGAACTCTCTACTTGCTTAGAATTTGATGAGGAGTTATGACTTTTTGAAAGATAAGTGAGTTTATTTTACAATGCCACCAACCATGCATGAATCAGATTGTTTTAGACAAAGTTATCGTAGAAATACTAAACACGCCTAGTTCAGTGAATCAGCACTTCTTGAACTATTATAATGAATGTACAATCTTCCACTTTCTTAAAACACTTCCATTTTAACTAGACCCCACTATTACACTACATCATACACATATGTCAAGCTGAATTTATTACAATAGAACACTTAGAATGTGACTTGAATTCCTAGTAATGACATCAACTGAGAAATGAAGTTGGGGTACCCCGGCCAGGCAACTCCGGTAACCAAATTTTTATCCGTTAAGCAACGGTCAATTGGATCTGGTTCAACCCATGTTGCTCTAAACAGGGTTACATTAAGCTTCGCTTCTGGGTAAGCAGTGCATTTTCTTCCTTGTCAAAGCAAAATGACACAACACAGAGATGTCATATGCTGCATCCATTGCTTATTCATTGTCATGTACAAAAACCAGCCAAAAGGAAATGCTATGACAACATAGGTAATATTATCCTTTTCCATATAGAATATTAGGTCATTGTCATTTTGTCTATATCACATTCTTCCATCATTGGTGATGTGCAGTTAATCAAAGAGAGAGAGAGAGAGAGAGAGAGAGAGGTGAAGAGGCCACTAATACCACTAATCATTGCAGTCCTATAGTCATTAATTATTCTAGACAAAGCTGTCAAACCTTTCAAAGGAGAGTAGAATTAGTCAATTAACCTGAAAAGGCATCATTTAGAAGCTTAAAAAAAAGAAGGGGATGCCAAGGTTCAATAATTTCATCACTTCATATTAAAAATATTAATTCATCCTAA
Organism: Cercis canadensis; assembly: GCA_003255065.1. Lineage (NCBI taxonomy): Eukaryota > Viridiplantae > Streptophyta > Magnoliopsida > Fabales > Fabaceae > Cercis > Cercis canadensis. Next base: position 88,622 of record QAOA01003220.1, on the reverse strand, counting down.
AAAAAGAATAAAAATACTAAGGTGTTCAAGTTGGCATCACCCAGTCACCATTTTAAGATTATACGAAGACTTGACAATATATCAACTTGTTTTTCTTTCTCAAACCACATAAATAACCATTAACTTCCAATAATTAAATCAGTAGTAATACCTTGAGAACATCAGCAACAGCTAAAATCTGCTGCTCTTGGCTAATAGATGCAACTGGCTTGTTGCTTTCCATGAAATACTTTATTAAGCTAAGAACTGATTTATTCAATGCCAAATGTTCGGCTGATCGACCTCTAGGTATGACTAGGGCATCATAGCTTGAAGCATTCACGTCATCAAAGTTGGCAGTTAAAGCAAAATCATATCCTAGCTTCAAACTATAACTTTGATCACCTTCAGAATCATGTATGGCGGTTTGACAGAAGTCACCAGCCTTCTTTTTGGGGCAAACTGCATCAACATGGCATCCTAATGCCTCAAGTGACTGGAAAGGAACAGTCACCTCATAATCTTCCATAAAGTCCTGCAGTTTGAAAATGTGGAAATTAAAATGTCTCCTTCATTATACACTAAAGATGAACGAGAAATTCTTAAGTATTCATAGAGTAGTTGATGGGACTTTTTCCGGCAAGTATACCGGGTCACACAAGTAATATAATGATGAGTAGATATCGTTCCCACGAGGATTAAGGCTAGCAACTACCAATTTTTACCAATAAGGATTCTATTTGGAAAAGATAACACTTTGGATTGAAAGCAGCCCAAGAATGAGCAACTGCAATTAACTATGTAACAAAACTAAGTAACAAAACTCGAACAATTTCGTAAACAATCTTTAAAAAGCAATTTAAATGTGAGATTGATAATAAGAATGAGAAAGGTTAGGGTTGATTCCATTCACTTGCAAATTCGATTACCTCATAGACAAGGTAATCTCAGAAACAATATTGAACTACTTATTCCAGTTACAATTCCTTTGTTGTCGGTTTATTTTCTTAATATGATTGAACCCAATTCCTTGGTGAAACAATCCTCCCTCTACCAATTGCTTGTCCAATTCCTTGACACAATTAATTAGTCTAGGTGATTAAGTTCTAGGAAATTAATCTAAGACCACCTAAACGAAGTTATCTATTCCTAGATTAACTCAATTTAGGACAGAATTCACAGAGCACATTCGAATCTTACTATTCCTAGTATCGAAACGAATCTTTTAACCATTCAAATGGTAGCTAAGCATTTAAAGGTATTAATAACAGTAAATTCCATTCAACAAGAGGAGTTGTACTAAAACAAGTTCATTCAGTCTTGAAACCTCATTACAATTGAATTACATCAAACCTCTAACACTAAGAATTTAGCTACTCATAACTGAATTCAATAAAAGCAAATAGATAGAGTTAAACATAATATGAGAAGAAGAAGAAGAAGAAGAAACTGGATGAAGATCGAGTTCCAATTGCTCCTCTCCTTCCTTTAGCTTGTCCCTTCTTTTCTTCCTAAGTACGGCCTCCTTAATCCCTTGCATCAGATTTCCTTTTATACTTGTGCAGAATTAGGTCTTCTAGTCAGAAATAGCTCGAACACGGCTCTGACACGGCCGTGTTCTATTTCTGGACCTGACCGTGTCACTTATGTTGTTTTCCTGGTCATTGAACACGAGCCCATACACGGCCGTGTTCTTCTCTGGTCCCAGCCCGTGTTCCTCAGACATGGCCCGTGTTTCTTCTTGCCCTTGGGCATGTCACTTATGTGCATCCTCTGCCTGTTCAACACGGCCTATCACACGGCCGTGTCTGTTCTTGCCTTGACCTTGTTTGCCCTTAGACTTAGTCTGTGTTCTCTTGGACATTCTGCCTGTTCAACACGGCCTTGAACACGGCCGTGTCTGTTCTTTTCTGAAGCCGTGTTTATACTTAGACCTGAGCAGCCAATGCTAGATGCTAGACACGGGGTAAACACGGCCGTGTTCCTTCCCGTGTCTACATAAAAACTTGATGTGAGGCTGCTTTGCTTGCCATTTGCTCCATGGATTGCTTCCAAATTCTTCTTATTTCCTGATTACACATCTTGGTACCTGTAAACACCAATTTATGGATTAAACACCATGTTTAGAAAGGATTTGCTCACAATGCAGGTAAGAATTTAGTATTAAAGCATGGTTTTTATAGTCCTAAAAGACAAGTATTAGTCGTACATATTCTGGATACAAATAAGTAGTTTTATTGGTAGGACTCACACACAAAATCCAAAAAGACTACCAATAAAACTACCTATTTGTGTCTAGAGGTTTAATAGTTTAAGAATAAGGAGAAATTTTTCATGATGTAGACTATATCTTTTATTTTTAAATTTGATCTAATGTCAATGTAAAACTATTTTACATTATCATACAATAACAAGGTGCTACATCATTAAAATAACTAGATTATTTACTAATAGTGAATAGCTTTAACAGTTTTTTCATACAAGCAACACATGATTGAGTGACTACCTAAAATTTTTTTACACTATAAATAGATCAAAATTAAATTTATATATATATATATATATATATATATATATATTTTATGGAAGAAACATGTACCAACACAAACATTCGATTACAACACACAATGTTAGTCCAATAACCCATTTAATTCTTCATTAACAATTACTTATTGGCTGTCTATCTGAAAAATATACTTCAACAAATAACAACACAATATGTAAAAGTGATTTAAACCTACCTGACGGGTGCCGAACCGTACAAAATTAAACTACTAATTGCAACTAAATTGTAGTATAGGATGCAACCAGTGTCGTCTCCCAAGGATTCACCAGAACAACTAATCTTTTAAGAACTTAAGCAAGAACAGAATAAGGGGGGGTTTTGTGTTGAATGCAATATACTAAGAATTAAGAAAGCAGTAAATTGAATTTATCAAATAAGAGAAAACGCAATCAACTCAAGCAGGCAACCAAACTCTAATCCATCCTTGTTCACTAAAGATAACCTAGATCTGATTTAATTCTTGGTTAAGTGTTACCTGGAAACCCTAACAATAACACTTAGAATTCCTACTGATTTACCAACCAGGATTCAATTAATCATGGAATTAAGACTCTAGGCAACCGCTCTATATCACTAAATCCAGATTAATTTAATAACCGAATTATCCAAGTTAACCATATATTAAAGACCTTTAAAGTATGATTATCAATCTGATTACTGTTATGAATCTAATCAACCGATTTAAATTCATACAACTCATGGAATCAAAGTACCATTCAATCACATGAAGAAGGGGAGAAGCAGTAATTCAAATTAAATTAAATCAAACCCGGTTGAAGCACAGGAACTCTGGATTGTCAAGTTTGGCTCCTCTTGAATTGATTACAAACGAACTTAGCCTTCCATGGAAGACTTGAACACAAAGCAAAGGGGAAAAACGAACTAAGCAAAGGAGGCAGCAGCAGCTCAAGGAATTTCGTATCTCTCTGGTTGTCTTCTTTGCCTCAACAACTTGAGAATATATACTAGCTGGCTGCCTCCTCTAGGTTTCCTACTGGTTTCCTAATTACAAAATAAACCTAGTTTCCTAAATTATTAATGGTAAAAACATGATCAAGCCCTAGTGTCATGTGTGCTGGCCCAAAAAAGCAGATGTTGGCCCAAATAAACATGCTCTGGTCCAATAGGCAGCCCTAAGGAAAGAAATCAGTCAATGCTGGGCGGAATGCTGGGCGGAGCAGAAAATCTGGACTGCTTGCACGCGAATTTCAGTTGTCCAGACGCGAGAATCAGCTTTTGGGCTCTTCATATGAAATGTGGAATTTTCTGTCAGCTTTCCAACGAAACTGGAATCACATCAATCGGACATCTATAGCAAAAGATATGGTGAAAAACGTAAGCAGTGCCAGAATTTAACAGTTAAGCAATTAAAATCTACAAGCACCAACAAGTCCAAATCTCCAAAATATGTCTAAAAGCCATAAAATTCACTAGAAACACACACTAAAAGACTAAGTATAAGAGAAACAAATAGTATAAAATAATGTGTTATCACTACCCCACAAAGAAAAAGGATCCTTTTACTTGGGCCAGTTATGTTGCCTCCTAATGCCTTCACAAAATGCCGAATAAATTCCGCATTCCCTGGATAAGCAGCTGAGGTAATAAGATTACCATCAACTACTGTCGTTTCCTAGGCTTCATCAGGTTCAATCCAATGAACACCAGTTGCAATGAGAACTGGTCTAATAGTAGGAAAACTTGTGCACTTGTGACCTTTAGCTACTCCTACAGCTGCCAGAATCAACCCCGCATGACAAACTGAAGCAATTGGTTTTCCAGAGCTGGTGAATTTGTATACTTAGACTGATTAATAAAAATTTCATCTTTGATTTGCTTCACTTGAATTTCAAGGAAGAAGTTAAGTTCTCCCATCATACTTATCTCAAATTCACTTTTCATTAGAGTCTCAAAGTCCTTGCATAACTCATCATTAGTTGATCCAAAAATAATGTCATCAACATAAATCTAAACTAAGATGATATTATGAGATAATCTTTTAGTGAACAGAGTGGTATCTACTTTCCCTCTTGAAAAATCATTTTTCATAAGAAACTCACTGAGTCTATCATACCAAGCTTTAGAAGCTTGCTTAAGACCGTAGAGAGCTTTGGAGAGTTTAAATACATGATTAGGAAAGTCTAAATTTTCAAAACCAGGGGGCTGTTTAACAAAAACTTCTTCATTAATATAGCCATTCAAAAAAGTACTTTCCACATCCATTTGAAAAACTTTAAAGCCCTTACAAGATGCAAATGCAAGAAACATTCTAATGGCTTCTAATCTAGCTACAAGAGCAAAAATTTCTTCAAAGTCTATACCTTCCTGCTGATTGAAGCCTTGAGCTACTAATCTTGCTTTGTTTCTTACAATCTTGCCATCCTCATCAAGTTTATTTCTGAAAACCCATCTTGTGCCAATGGTTGTGTGACCTTTTGGTTCAGGTACAAGAGTTCAGACTTGATTCCTTGAGAACTAATTCAATTCTTCTTGCATTGTCATGATCCAAGCCTTATCTTGCAGTGCCTCACCAATTTTGGTAGGTTCGGACAAGGACAAGAAGGCCAAGTTCACATGCTTATCTCTAAGAGATGCTCTTGTACTTATTCCTCTTTCCAAGTCTCCAATTACCTTTTCAACTAGATGATTTTTGGAAGTTCTGGTTTCTTTTGGTAGTGAGTCTTTCACATTTTTTTGTGGAGCTTCTTCTTGAATTGGTTCTGAATGATTTAATTCAGACTGAACTAGTTCTGGAAGATTTTGATCCACTGCTTTTTCTTTGTTGTTTTCTCCCTTAGAGGGTGCTTTGATGCTTTCCTGCCCTATCTCATTTTCCTCAAGAGTATTTGAAATCAAAGGACAGTTAGATTCATCAAAAACCATATGCACTGATTCTTCTACAATGAGAGTTCTTTTATTAAAAACTCTATAGGCTTTGCTAGATAAAGAGTATCTCAAGAAAATAGCTTCATCAGATTTTGAATCAAATTTTCCCAAATGTTCTTTTCTATTTATTAAAACAAAACATTTACAACCAAAAACATGAACGTAGCCCACATTGGGTTTTCTCCCTTTCCAAAGCTCATATGGAGTTTTCTTCAAAATGGACCTAATTAAGCATCTATTTAGAATATAGCATGTTGTGTTTACAGCTTCAGCTCAAAAGTATTTTGGCAAGTCATTTTCGCACAACATAGTTCTGCCCATCTCAACTAGAGTCCTATTTTTCCTCTCAACCACTCCATTTTGTTGAGGGATTCTAGGACAAGAGAAATTATGGTGGATTCCTTGAGTTTTACAAAAAAAAATTGAACAACTTGTTCTCAAACTCTCCACCATAATCACTCCTAATTGAGGTGATTGCAAAACCCTTTTCATTTTGCACTCTTTTGCTGAAATTTTCAAAAACATCAAAAGTGTCATCCTTATGAGCAAGAAAGAAAACCCAAGTAAACATTGAAAAATCATCTACAATGACTAAACCATATTTCTTTCCATTTAAGCTTAATGTAGGTGCTGGTCCAAAGAGATCCATATGAAGGAGTTGAAGTGGCCTAGAAGATGACAAATCTTTCTTAGATTTGAAGAAGGATTTGATTTGTTTACCTTGCTAACAAGTAGCACAAATCTTATCCTTTCCAAACACTAGTTTAGGTAAACTAGAAACTAGTTTTTTCTTAGAAAGCTTGGAAATGAGTTTAAAATTTGCATGTCCAAGTCTTCTATGCCACAACCAAGAATTATTACTTTGAGAAGAAAAACATGTTTCACTTTTAGATTTCAAAGAATCTCCAGACACAATATATACATTAGAGCTTCTTTGACCAATGAATAAAATATCATCATAATTTTTCTTAAGAATGATGCAATGAGGAGTTTCAAAAATGATTTTATGACCCTTATCACAAAGCTGACTTATGCTCAGCAGATTATACATCAAACCTTTGACCAAGTAGACATTGTCAATGATAAGGTTAATTAGAAGAAATTTTGATTTTACCTAATTCGACAATTCTACCTTTGCTATTGTTGCCAAAAGAGACATCTCCCAAGTCCACCTTGTTAAAGGAAACAAAATTTGAAGGATCTCCAGTCATGTGCCTAGAACAGCCACTGTCCAGATACCAACAATCGTTTTTGGCTTGATAGCAAACTTGCAATAAGATCACAGAGTTTAGGTACCCAAACTTCTTTGGATCCTTTCATGTTAGAAGCAAATATGCCTTTAGGCACCCATACCATTTTTCTTACAGCACAAAGTTTTTTTATAGGCCCAGGTATTAGGAAAATGTCCTATACATCCACAGTAAAAGAAAGTTCCCTTAGAGAAGGAGTGTGAGGAGGAAGTTTTGATAAAAGAGCTTTTAGAAACCTTTGAAGTGCTAGTCTGAACATAACCTAAGTCAGTTCTATCATTGCTTACTCTTTGCTTTCCTAAGATGGAATTCAAATTATTTCTTCCTTGAACAAACTTAGCTAAGTCTCTTGACGATTCATTTACTTTTCTTTTCAGCTTGTCATTTTCATTCTTTAGAGAAGAAGTAAGACAATTTTTCTTTTCAAGAATGTCATTCTGATGTTGAAGAATTTTAAGTCTATCAGCCAAAACAACATTATCTTTCTTAAGTTCATCTATCACATTAATCTGATGTTTTATAATTTTCTTAAAAGCAATAAGTTTTGCTAGTCTTTTCTCATAATCAAAAGATAAATCATCAAAAGCATGACTCAATTCATCATAAGTAGGAAGTAGTTCAAGATCTAGTTCTGTTGCCTCACGCTTTTCTCCAGAACTTTCTCCTGTTGCCATAAAACAAAGATTGGCAATGTTTTCCTCTTCTGATTCATCACTATCTGAAGTTGAGTCCTAATCACACTAGGTAGCCATCATGGCTTTCTTCTTCCCCTTTCTAAAGAATTTCTTCTTCTTAAGGTTTGGACATTCAGGCTTAATGTGACCTGGTTTTTTGCACTCATAGCATATGACAGGTTCCTTGTTGCTTTCTCCCTTGGCAAAGTCTTTGTGTCGTTTTGGTGAAATCTCTTCTTCTCTTTTCTTTTCTTCATTAGATCAAGAACTCTTCTTGTAACCAATGCTACATCATCCTCACTAGAGGCTAGTTCTCTCTGAGTACTATTCTCTAGAATAGTAGAAGCAAGAGCCAAACTTTTCTTTCTTTCTCCTGCAATGTTCTTCTTTTCCATGATTAACATCTGATGTGATTCCAGAGTGCCTCTTAGAGAATCTATAGAAAGTTCATTAGATTCTGCAAATTGGAGCAGTACGGTTACTTCGAAATCCTATTTATCAATGAGACATCTCAGAATCTTCTTAACTTGTTCCTTTTGAGTGTAGACCCTTCCAAGACCTTTGAGGCTGTTGATGATGCTTAAGAACCGAGCAAAGAAGGAATCCAAAGATTCATCTTGAGTCATGTGAAACATTTCATATTTAGTAGAATAAATATCAATCTTAGCCTCTTTGATATGGCTTGTCCTTTCGTGAATGGCAGCAAGTCTATCCCACATTTCTTTTACAGTGTTGCAAGAAGCAATGTTTTTATATTAAGTTGCAGATACATCACACACAATGTCGTACCTAGCTTTGGAATTGAGAGTGAATCTAAGCTTATCTTTAGTAGTGAACTCATGTTCTTCTTTTAGAACAGCAGCTCAATCCACCATTTTAGTAGGAGGTGTAAGACCATTTTTGACTATTTGCCACACTTCATAGTCGAATGACTCAAGATACATCTCCATGCGTTGCTTCCAGTAAGGATAGTTTTCTCCATTAAAGAATGAAGGTTTGTGAGAAGAGTGTGATTCATTTTGGTTGTTCATGGTACCTGCAACACACTTACTAGGATCTTTAGCTCTTGGTTAGTTAGATCAGCAAAGATAAGATGAGCACAAGCTCTGATACCAATTGAAAGTTGTAGAATCTATTCCTAGAGGGGGTGAATAGGAATTGTTAAAATTAATTGCAAAAACAATTCTGATATAGATAAATTCAAATAACATATTTGTTTAAGAACTAGTTCTTGAAGTCTAAAAACTAGTTCTTTGACAAACACCAGATTTGAACACAGAGAGATAACTTAATCAATCATTTAGAACAGAGCAGAAGTTAATCCAGAAAATCAAAGATAAAGAAAGAGAAGATTTGCAAAAGTCTTTATAGTGGTTCAACTTAAAAATGCCTACATCCACTCCTCCTATATCTGGGGTTCTACTATTCTTCAAGTTTATTTTTTCAAGCTTTTTCAAGCTTCTCAACCATGGTTTTGTTTTTCAAGCTAACTATGAACTCACACTCTCTAAAACACTAGCGATCACTCTCATGGATTTCTCCCATAGAAATCTAGATACAAAACCCAAGTTTTTAGTTCAGCCCCAAAGAAGAAACTCTCTTACATAGTGGAAATAATAAAATGAAGTTCTTGAAACATGAAGAGATATCCGAGAGGAAGATGAAGAGTAGAACTCTTAAGAATGACTTCCTTCTTACTCTAATGTATTTTCTTCTCTCTTCACTACATGGATACCGAAGCCTTGAAAGATCTCTTAATATATTGCCTTTCTTGTGCACGTGAAGGACTATGAGAAAGGCTAAAGAAAAGCCACCTACTAGCTGACACAATGTCCATCATGCAAAAGAGACTTTTGTCCTTTTGTTAGAAAAAGCTTTACCTAGTGTAAGAGAAAGTATGTAAAGTTTTCCTTGAAAGAAGGACTTTACATCAATCAATTCAAGAAGGAAATATCCAATCTCAACTAGCACAAATTCCTAGAGAGACTAAAAAAGACTAAATTCGTCTAGAGTCTTCAACAAGCTTGTCCACATAAGCAAGATTAGAAAATCTCATTATCCAGAGGAACTAGATCACAGAGACAAGAACTAGTTCTAAAGAATAGACATAACTAGTTCTTTAGAACAGACATAACTAGTTCTTTGAGGCTTCTTTTCAAACCTGTTCTAAATAAGAGTTTATAGAAAAATAACACAGGTTAGTGGTAACAAGATATTTTGTTATCATCAAAATAGGACTAGAGACTTGTGGGGCTAACAATTATTTCTCTAGTCTTATAGTGGTTTGCTCTAATAGTGCTAACTTTTTTACTTGTGCATTTAATCTTGATGTTAGTCATTGTTTTAAAAGGATTTTATTGTGGTCTTGTTCCTTGAAATGATTGAATTTAAATATGTTTCTCTTTTAGTTCACAAAGCCTATTTGCCTTGTTTTGCGTGAGAAGATAAACAAGCTGAATTGGGAAAGAATCAAATTCTGTATATTCTACTTTAGTATGAATTTTTGTCTCTTCGGGTTCATAGGTCATATGCTTAATTGGCATGGCTGGAACATGCTGTTGTTGGTTCTCTTTATTTATGCACTTGTTCCTCCCCCTTTAGTTTTAGAGTGATTTATGTTAGAATTGTGTTTGGTTCAGTGAGAACCGGTGCTAAATTCATGCTTGTTAAAGTGGAAAGTGAACTTTTATTTGATTCCACCTTTCATTTGATTGAATTCATGTTTGTTCTTTGCACAAAATAAAAAGAAAATCATTCATTTGTTCATTCTTGGATTTGTCAGTCAACACTGGCAGAACTCAGACTTTTTTTTTTCTAGCTAGAGCTACAGGGCTCAGCTTTGAGTGATTTTTGTCCCATTAGATCCAGGAGACGCTTGCCTTTCCTATATAAAATTTTCAAAGCAAAATTCCCTCTACCCTGTTCCCAGTTTGCATTTAAATTAGTTGTTCTCCTTGCACTGTTAGCTTGTCAGTCAGCATTGGCAGTGCTCGATTTTTTATGTCTAGCTAGAGCTATAGAGCTTCGTTTTAAGTGATTTTTTTTGCCGTTGGAACCAGGAGACACCTGTATTTGTTATATAAACATTTCAGATGAAAATTGCATAGCATGCATTCCCAGTTTTTGTCTAAAGTTGACCCTATTCTCTGCTTTGTCATGAGATTCTTTTAGGCAATGTTTTGCCTACTTTTGGTTCTATTTTGGGAATTTTTTGCTTGCATTTTATTGTTGTCCCAGAGGTATTTTTGAAGGTTAATTAGGAATTGTGTTAAAGCATCTTGTACATCCTTGTCTTGCATTGTTTTGAGGTCTTGCATCGTTTTGAGGTCTTTGCATGTGTTGCTTTGCTTTACCATTCTAGTAGACCCCTTTGTTTGTTTATGCCTGAACATTTCCTTATATGTTCCCTTAACTAATGCTCTTTTTCTTGGCTTTATGAGCTTCATTGATTATTGTTGTCAATGTTTGTGAGTTGGATTGTAAATATCGACCAGCTAGCAGGCTCGATTACGGAGTAAGGCAGAGTTAGAAATAAGAAGACTTTTGTCTTTATTTTGTTCTATAAATTCCCTTTCTCCATACAATATCAAATTGTAAACTCATACATTTGCATTCATTTAGGGTCTTAATTGTATTCGATATATTATCCATAGGCACCTTACTTATTATGGAGGGATAGGGTGATCTATCTGCATATCGGGTGACCCACTCTATTGTTCCTAGGTAAGGATAAGCACCACCTTGGAGGACGCAATATGTGAGAAACGGGTGGAAGGATTTAGGGCACGTTAGTTGCATGCATTTTATGTTTAAATTTGCCATCAATATTCTTATTCATTTGTGTAGTTTATTATTTGAGAAAAGAATAAAATACATTTTTGGCCATATCATGTTCATACAATTAATTTCAGGTAAGCATCTTTTACACGGGTGTTGTGGGGTGCCTAACATCTTTCCTACAAACAAACTGACTTCCGAACCCTCTCTAGTTCGTAGACCATTTTTAAAATTCAAAAGGGATTTTCCAATTGTTTCTTATTTTCTTAGGACAATTAGTGGCTATTCCAAGTTTTCTTTGGAAGTTAATCGCTATTTTTTTAAAAGTCCACCATCCGCGTCCCGGCTATCCTTTGGGCATGTTGTGACAGTTTGACGACTCTCCTGGAGACAGTTAGAGAGTCTAGCCCAAGAAATTGGTTGTGCGAGTATGAGATGGCCTGATGTATTTTCTTAATCCCTAATTTTGTTTTATTTATTACTTTATTGTTCATTTTGCACTTGCATCTGTAGATTGATTATTTTATTGCATATATATATATATATATATATATATATATATATA
>QAOA01003220.1:25086-69337 GCA_003255065.1 Cercis canadensis | reverse complement strand
AAAAAAAAAAAAAAAAAAAACACAAGTATCAGTTATTATGCAAGGGTCAGGGAGAAATTTTCCAGTGTCATCTAATAACATTAACACTGAATTTTATTAGCATAACAGAATAACGCACATATTTTACTATTTACAATAGAGAACGAACTCCATGACTTATAAATTTGACAATAAGAGTTCCGATGAATTGCTTCACAATATGTCTTCCATTCATTGAAGAATTCTGCTATATACAATTGAGGCTGTCATCTATTCAGCCATGACTAACATAAATGGAAAGAAATCAAGTGAAGAATTCTCTTTGGCTTGAATCTGGTCACAAACAAAATGACAGTCATTGACGGCTATTTTATTTTTGTTTCCTAACTTTGCTATCACTATGGGTTTGAACATGGAAGTTACTGTTTCTGAAGATGACCTCAATAACTCTCAGCCAGAGATTGTTTGATGTGTCGATAACTGTAATATTCAACAATCCTTGCTAACTTAATGACAGCTCAAATCTTGACAGTTTGTAAACTCTATATGTAAATAAAAATTGGTCTTCTATAATTAGAATTCTTCCAAGCCTCTCTAGTTAAATCTTCCAAAGTAATTAATATATCATGATTATATTTGTAATGTGCACTTTTTTTTTTATTTCTTTATATATATTCACGTGAAGTAATAAAAGAAAATCACATTGGCACTACTGGTGTTTTGGCTTAAAACACTTAAATTTATTTTAATTTTTGTTTACTAGAGATTATAAATTCTAACCCACCCACTCAAAGAGGTTTGAACACATGACTTTCTCAACCAGTAGGCTATCCTTTGCATACGTTGAAAACACTTTATGAGAAACATAATAATTTCTACAAGATGATAAGCATAAAATTAAATAGCATCAATCATAGTAAAAGCGGGATTTTATTTTTGGTGACAAAGTAGATAATGCTTTCCAGTTTTTCGAGATATTTACAATGATACCAAAATCACTTTGTGGGTTCCACTCAAACCCACCAAATTGGATGGGGATAACACTACCCCAAAATTGCTTAATGTAGCATAGCACAGACAAATAAATATTCCTGTGTTCCTCACAGAAATGCTCAAATTTATTAACTCTTACTCCCGCTTACACACACATCATCAAAGCACCCACTCTGCATAACTTCCTTGATCCTTCTATTCCTTTTTGACCCCCTTACTAACTCATAGTTCACTCTTATCAATTCTTCACTCTTATTTTTATTGTTTTTAACCCTCTTGGTTCCGATATAGTAATCAAAATTTTAGATGGATCTGAATTGATGATATTAAAAAATTTGATTTCTTTGATATTAGCAAATAAAATTTAAATATGTGAAGTTGCAATTGAAGATTAATTAAGATCAGGTTGCAGAATCTGAATTCAACTTGTCCATTTTTTTCGTTGAACTCAAACATCTTCATATAACCAGTTTTGGATTGTTGTCTATAATATATATGTGAAAAGTATGAATACAGTTTCAGATTTATGGGCTTTACATGGAAAAGAAAACTCTTGTGGTATCACACTTCTCCAATTGTTATTACCATCAAACAACAGTTCTTTTGTCTTTGATGTTCCATCACGTTAATAGAAACCAAGTAGTCGAAATCACATTTGTGCACAGTGGTTGAAGACATGGATAGGTATTTGACGTATTTTAGACTTGGCCAAATATAGAAACCACAGTTTAAACCATCCAATTGGCAATTGAACAGAAACAATTATTCAAAACAAAAGTCAGAACTATATCATACAGTCCATTAAACACACCTATCTATTTAAAACAAACAGAGCAAGGCATATCATGTGTATTTTTTTGCTTTCACATCGAAGTCTTTTTTTTCTTTTTCATTGAGAGAGACTTCTATAATAAGGGCAAAGACTGCCACTTGAAAGTTCTTTCTCAGTTTAACTATTCCAATCTACCCCAAAATTTAAAACTTGCTACCAATCTAACTTGGGAAAATGGGCACATAATTATATCATACAGTCAATTAATGACGTGGACCAGGTCGCAGGTGATTTTATGGATTGAGCTGAGCATAATAAGGCCCAGAAGAAAAGAGGACCATCGTGTCATAATCGCCCTGTTTTAGTTACAAGAGCATAACTTTCAGCTCAGGTAGAGTTACGGGCCCTATTACTTGTCATTTCGAAACTCGTTCAGAGGCCGATATGTGGCAACCAGGTTTACTAGGTTGAGGCCATTTCTGGGCCCAAAATCCTTCAAAACATTAGTCTCAGGGCCGTTTTGTAATTTGCTTTAGTTTCAGGTTTCTGTTTAATTTTGTTTTTAATGTTTAGGGTTTGTTTTCATACTTAAACTTTGTGTTTTCGTTTGAGGGACATTATTTAGTAATACTATTCAGTTCTTTGAGGTTTATACAGTTTGTATGTGAGGTCTATCTTTGATTGATTTCTCGTTGCGTCAATTAAACACTAAGAACTGGACAAAAACTGTATGTAATTGAATAAAAATTAGATGCAAATGTAAGCTTAACAAGTATGAGGCAGTATGAAAATTTTAGTGTGCACTTAGCATTTCTCTGTTATGGTAATTAGAAACATGGAGTGTACACTTTCAACTTAAAGTTTGTTTTAGAAACTTGGACAGTGGGGAAATGGTTGTACTTGCTGTTTTGTGGATCTTCCCAATATGGCTGGTTTCTTTCCATGCTTTGGAAATTGATAAGTTATTTCTCTGATGTCCGTATAATGCTGTTCGGCAGCATTAGAAAACCAGTTCATAGTATAACTAGGAACCCACTTTGAAGGGAAGGTTACACAGTTTATGTTCAAAGGCTAACATTTATGGCACTGACGGCTATTTTGTTTTATTGTCTCCTATTTTTGCTACAACTATGGGTTCGAACATAGAACCCACAGTTTTTGAGGATAATCTCAATACCTCTCACCCAGAGGCTGTTTGATGCACCAATAACTATAATATTCAACATTCCTTGCTAACTTCATAACGGCCCAAATCTTGACAATTTGTAACTCTATATGTAAATAAAAATTGGTCTTCTATAATTAGACTTCTTCAAAGCCTCTCTAGTTAAATTTTCCAAAATAATTAATTTATCATCATTATATTTGTAATGTGTACTTTTTTTATTCATTTTTGATAAATATTCACGTCAAGTAATAAAAGAAAATCACATTGGCACTACTGGTATTTTGGCTTAAAACACTTAATTTATTTTAATTTTTGTTTACTAGAGATTGTAAATTTTAACCCACCCACCCAAAGAGGTTTAAACACATGACTTTCTCAACCATTAGGCTATCATTTGTGGATGTTGAAAACACTTTATCAGAAACATAATTTCTACAAAATGCTGAGCATAAAATTAAATAGCAGCAATCATAGTAAAAGCGGGTTTTTTGTTTTTGGGGACAAAATAGATAATGCTCTCCAGTATTTGATCATTTGTTAACAAGGACGATAGCACACACATTTACCATATTCACATTCTCCGGCAATTGCATTCTCCTGATTCATGCATATGTAACCGCAGCTGTTAGTGTCAACACAAGAGCCATGAAATTGTCCGCTAAGACAACTACAATATTGACGACGATTGAAATTTCGTATCCCTGCATATATATAAAGATGAAAAAAAATAGATAAAGAAAGATGATACTGGTTGATATGATTATGATTCTTAACCAATATAAGAGAGAGAGAGAGAGACTAACCATTGGTGGAGGGAAGGAGAAGGGAAAGGTAGAAAAAGGAAATAATGAAGGTGGAAGATTTACAAAGAGCAGTCATCATGTTTGCTAGAAATTGAAGGCTCTTAGTGTGGTGCTTAAGGAAAGTATTTGGTTGGGTTTATATATAAGGTGAAAGAGAGGCATTGGTGTTAAGGATATTCCAATTACAGCCATATATTCCTTTCTATGCTTCTTGTCATGTTCCTTTCTTTGCTATCCTTGTGGTGCTGCTGTGCAGCAGGCAAAGTGAAATACAAAACGGGAGGCACTGCCTTTTTACATTCCAATAAAAATGGAATATGTAAATTAAATATGCTCTGCAATTTAATAGTAAAGGTGTGCAATTAGCATCTCTCATTATTAATCATCCCAAAAAGAAAATCTATTTCATTTAATATTATTTAAATCAAAAGGAGAAAAACCAATCAAGGTATGTGGACACTTTACTAAGAGAAGGGGGATCTACATGAAGCTCAATGCAAAGAGTGAGGCATATAGAGAAAGAAAGAGACAAGATTGTTCTGGGCAATAACTAATAAAGGTGCCTTGGAAACTTTGAGAAGTAGTTGAACAAGGTGCAAAGTTGGAAAAATGGCTGTACTTGCTGTCTTTCCGGATCTTGCATTGCACATACGGCTGGTTTTCTTCTGTAGTCCTTGTTCTTTAGTATCAATAGCATGCTGTTAGGCAGCATCAGAACACTAGTTTACATTATTCTTCCTTTCTTTTCTACATTGCCAAATTCACTCTACTTGTTAACTAATATTTTATCTTTTAGCATACATCAGCAGGGATTCAAATTGCGGTTGTGATTGTATTGTGAGAATTACAGAGAAATGCACTAATAGTGGGCCGCAATTGCAGAAAATTTCTGTTGCAAAGGCCACCGCAACTACAATATTATGGCCACAACTGCAGTTGCAAACCTTTATTTAAATCTATCAAAAAAAATATTTAACCAATATTGTTTAATTTTTTGGCACAAGAAGAATATATTCAATTTGGCCCTATGTAAGCAACTTTCTTAGAAAATTTATGACTCTTATTATAACTCTATGCGCATAGCAAAATTTGTATATATTATATGTTATGGACTTTTGTGAATTTATCTATATATTTGACAAATTTAAAAAAAAAAAAAAATTGACCAATCTTGTCAGGAACAAAATGACAATCACTTACCGCTATTTTGTTTTTTTGTTCAACTCGAACTCTCCAAAGCACCCAAATTACACCTTATCATTTGGCTTTTTCTATATACCTTGAACTCAAACAGATGCCTCCTTAGAAAACTTATCAACTCTTCACCTGCATTGCCTTCCTATTCCCCTCCAATGCTTTCTCTCTCCTTTCCTTGTACTTCACGTTTTACAAACTTATCAATTGTTCTAGCTAGCAATAAAATACATTCTAAAATAGTGCTTAATTAAGACTACTATCATGTCTTTTTGGGTTTAGCTAAAACTAGAAGGGAAGCTGCTTATATTAATTAAGATTTAATAGTGCCAATGGTTCTTTAGTCTATTAATTAAACAAGGAGATCCTTTTTTAAACGAAAAAATAATAGTTTGGCATGGAACCTTAAAAGAAAAAATAATACTAGGTTTTCAATATTAGCTGATAGCTATTGCTAGACATCAAGATGCCGATACTAGAAAAAGAAACAAAACAAGTACCAGAGACAAGTAAGAGTATATACCTAGATGATTGTCCCTCAGAAACTACAAGGAGGCTTACGAGGAAGATCCTTGGTAGCAACTACAACCATTTTTTCAATGTTTGTAGGTGATTAAGTATCGAAAGTAGAGCCCTTGCTCTTGCTATACATACCTAAGCTAATCTTCACCTTAAGCACCAAACAAAAGGCTCTAATCTCTAACTCACTATGGCTACTTCAGTTTCTAAATGCTCCATTTTCATTGCCTTCCTTTTGCTTCTCCTTCTTCTTTCCTCCATCAACGGTAAGTCTCTCTTTCCTTTCTATTTTGGGTGAGAATCATAACCAGCCAATATCATCTTATTTTCTTTTCTTTTATTAATTTCTATATATATGTGCAGGAAGAAAAGTTTCAAGCGGAACTAACATATGTAGGTTTCCTAGCGGATTATATAAAGGGGTTTGTTTGAACTTCATTCCTTGTGCTAAATTGTGCGTGGAGAGGGAGGGAGCAGTTGGAGGAGACTGTACAGATGGTGTATGTAGGTGCAAATACATCTGTACAGGATTTTGTGAAAGCCTTAGCGGAGCATTTGAGGGGTTATGCTTTTTTGATCCCTCTTGCGCAAGAACTTGCAAGGAGCAAGAAAATAAGTTCAGCGGTCGTTGTGATCCTGCAAGTAACTGTTGGTGCAGCTATTACTGTTAACAAGTGAGACTCGCGAGTACAATTACTATATGTATGCATTGTGTTCCCAAAACAAAGCTTTTGTTCTATTATTGCTGCTACTTAAATTTCTACATGTTGTAGAAACTAATAAAAGTGTCTCATAGAAAATACTAGCAGTACCAACGTAACTTTAGTTTTTTGTCATGTGAGTTTGTCTGTTTGTGTTCTTTTGTCATGTGAGTTTGTCTGTTTGTGTTCCACTCCAATTTCTATTTATGCATCAAGTTGGACTAGCTACTTCCTTGTTTGTTGGCAGAATTGAAAATCACGGAATATATTTATTTTTAATGGCAAGACTCTAGAGAGTCATGTGTCGCAATGTCCCTTTTGGAGCGCGATGCAGAACAGCGAAAACCCCCAACAGAAAAATAAAAGATACATAACATGTGCATGCAATAAATGCAAGAGAATGGAGTCGTCACTAATAATTTTATTCCATTTTTAAATAAATGGAATGGTGTGATTGGACAACTATAAAAGAAATTTCTATGTTTTCAGAGTTTGAATTCAAGGGTTGATTACGTGTAGGGAAGGTATTAGCACCCTACAACACTCATTCTTAGAATGGTTACCTATTTAATCATTTGTTATCTTTTTTTAAATAAATCAACTTGGTCCTTACATTATGTTTTAAAATAAATTAATACTTTGTTAGAGAAACCTAAAAAAATGCCTCAAGACTATTGGGTAGAGACATTAATTGTCATTACAATCCTCCCCCAATCTATTCTGCCATAGGCAATTTTTAACATTTTATTATGTAAGTGATAACTAGAAAATACACGAAAGGCAATTTCTTATGCATGTTAAAAAATGAGAGATTTGCGGCAAAAGATTTTTTATTGGAGGTCTTTCTTTAAGTCTACTAGCATTTTTAGAAAGACTAAGGCAACATTCCTCACCTCCGGAATGTCAAGGAGTCGTCGTCATCACAACTACCCTTAACTATTCCTTCATTGGTACTTTTGATCCATAATCTAAGGTAAATGAAACTATAATATTATGCTCAAGGTTTTAGTTTTTGAAAAATTATGCATAAAAAAGATTCTTATTAGTAGCAAAGGAGGGAGATGAAGATATATTGTGGCTCTCCTCTTTCATTCTTCACCTTTAATTTCTTGATCAAGGGAAGGAATTGGCTTTGTTCCTTTAATCAATTGGTCATAAATTGAGAAAACCCTTTCACCTCTCTCGCTTTCGGTCTCTATTCTCTCTCTAACTCCTCCTTTCTCTCTCTTTAGAAATTGGGTGTTTAAGGATGAGCTTGGTTGAACCGTCACTACCAGTGGAGGCAGCTTGCAGTAGATTAGGTTTCTAGCTAGCCAAAACGAATAGCTCTCCCTCTCTGTTGGTGTCTCTGGTTTAGAACAATTTTGGGTTTTTCTTTTGCATGTTTGAAAGAATGAGAACACGAGTGGGTTTGATTTTTGGGTTATTTTCTCTATTTGTGGTGATGTCTCTGTTAGATTCCATTAAAAAATTTCTTTTGGGTCTCTATTTATCTAACAAGTACGGGGAATGGGAATGGGGTGGAGTCACTACCACCGATGGCGCCACCTGCCTCATTTGCAATGGGATGGGCAAAATGTGAAAGAAAAAAAAAAAAAAAAAAAAAAAAAAAAAAAAAGCTACTGATATGTTGTGTTTGTCTTGTGTGTTGTGTGTAGTTTGACAAAATAAGAGTTTAGCACAAAAATGAGCAAGAGATAATGTTATAATTGAAATTCTCTCTCAAGTCCCTAGAAATTCTTCTCTCCAATTCTCAGAGTTCCTTCTCTATGTATTTTTTTTTTCTATCCCTTTCTCGCTCAAATTTCCAAAATTTTCCTCTCTTTTTTATCAGAATTTCTGTTCTCTCTCTCTCTCTCTGTCTTTGTTCTGCTTAGGAGGCCCTTATTATAGTTGGAGCTCATGGTTGGTTTCTTACAAATGCTAACTTTCTTCTTCCTTGTGGAAGTTGCACAAGTACCACTAGCAGTAGGGTGGCGTTGTCTGATAGAGTAGCGGCACGGCGGCATAGGACTGCTTTGTGGAAAGATTGCTTGCCACCTATTGCATCATTTATTTCTTCTTTCCTTTTTTGATTTTATTTTTTTTAGAATGAACTTGAACAACATTTTTATCTTGTGTTTGTTCTTTCTATTTTATTTTGTAGTATTGGAATATTTGAATTGGACACTTCGAAAATGATTTGGTTCCAAAGATCGTAATCCCACAATAAAAAATGGTGTATAAATACTTATGAAGCTAGCTAAAAAAAAACTAACAATTAAAAGTTTCACTAATTTTGATCTTACTCATGCAGAAATCTTTTGAGGAATTGAGGTCACAGACTGATCAATCCTCTTCTTTTCCATTGACGATACTAGCCTATGGTTGAATGTTGTTGACAGGAAGAACAAGAAGGGATGCTTTTATAAGATGGGTTCTGAGGCTGGCGTGGTAGACTTTTCTCCATCGACCCAACCACCACATCCCGCCCAAGATCCACACTACTTGGCGCTCACTAACCAGGTGGCGACCCTGACACAGAGGTTGGAGCATCAGGAGCACTGGTTACTGCAGCTGGCAGGCATGGAGCAATTTGTTGCACAGCTCTCGTAGCTAGGACAATATCCTGAGGGTCTTGCAGCCACCTTGGCCCAGATGTTGGCTGCTACTACGGCGCCTCCCCTCCCTCGACCCCAGACGGTGATGCTGCTGATGCTGATGACGACAATGATGATGGCACCACTGATTTTTGAATTATTGTATATTTGATTTGCAATAAAAAATTTCTTAATTTTGTTTATATCTCAATTTTCATTTAATTTTTATTTCATTATTATATTTTTTAAAAAAAAGACAATTCTCTTGAATTTTCTCATGAATTCATTCTGTGAGAATTTTCTCACAAAAAAATCCAGGAGAAATTCACGAATAAATTCTTATGCCTAAACCAACTTTTCTCACAGATATTTCTTGGATTTTCTAATGGACATATCAATGAGAAAGTTCTCGCAAAGGAGAAAAATTCATGAGAAGTACATTTTTTCATGTGGGTTTTTCTCTTGCACCAAAATCTGGGAGAACATGTTTTCTCGTGGGTTTTGGGTGTTTTCTCATGGATTTTGTCCGTGAGAGATTCCTTATTTTCTTGTAGTGATTTTTTTCCTCCGTTTCCTTCTCCCTTACTTTAGTTGCCTTCTTCCATGACATAACAAATAGAAACAAATGCAAGGATATTTGTTTTATACATGAAATAATCATTTTTTTTTTATCAAGTTGTAAAGAGCAATTTTGCTTCCTTCACTTAATATGCTTTTCTATTTGAGTGGTGGAAGCTCTTGCAACAGGACAGTGAACTAGTGATTTTAAGGGAGTATAGTTTTAGTTGGTGCTTACCATAAATACAAGTTTTATAATTAAATTTTTCTATATTAGACTATGAATTGCAATTCAATATATAAACACAAGAACATAGCAATCCTCTATGAGGATTGGGGCACGTTAATTTCCACGCAGTGACAAGTAAAGGAAGAAATTTTACTTAATAAACACAAGGCTAAAAAGAAGGATGATATATAAGAACACTATGGCTTCTAAGTTACCATTTATGCCTGGTCGGTAACCTTACCAAAACCAATGAAAAGTTACCACACATACTTTTTTTTTTTTTTTTTTTTATATCAATATAGACTTTCATTAAGCATAAAAAATAAGTACATCTAATAAAAGGACAAAAAGATCCTCCATCCAAATTAGCTCTGTAGGAATAGCTTTTCCTAACTGAGCGAGGTTATGAGCTACTCCACTAGCTACATGAGGAGTCCAATGAAAAGAGATTGCTCTCATGGTATGAGCTAAATCTAGAATATCATGTATTACAATCCCAACCAAAGATTACATAACCTTGTTTGCCGAAGCTGCTTACAGAATGGTCCAAGCATCACCATCAACTATCAAATCAAGAGAACCCAAATCCAAAGCCATCTGCAAACCATCTCGAACAGCAATAATTTCCATTACGTCCGCATCATGAATACCTTCAATAGGTTTTGCCCGCCCTGCTAAGAAGACACCTTCTGAGTCCCTGATACTCCCCCAACAGCACCTCCCTCACCTTGTAGTAAAGCTCCATCCACATTTAACTTGAAAAAGTTCTCATGCAGCTTACTCCATTTAATAGTGCTGGCAGCTATAGTCACCCTATTCTCAGTAGACAACTCTACCCATAAATCCCTTAGCTTCCTAGCCTCTTCCCATTTAGACCGCATGGGCCAAACATTCTTGCCCACTCTAATTTCATTCCTTCTAGCCTATAAATTGTAGCATATGAAGACGACCAAGAGCCATTGATCTGTTGCCCACCCCTTAGAATCCATGTTCACCCAATCAATAAAACTAGGAGTGTCGCTGTTAGTGGACATACCTAGGACATCTGCTAGGTTCCAAACTTCCTTCACCTATGGGCAATTGAACAACACATGCTCCAAAGATTCAGCACCATGACCACTGAAAAAACAATTACCATGGATGTCCAAACTGCGAGAGTTAAGGGCATCAACTATGGGGATGATACATCTAGCACACCTCCAGAAAAATACCTTGTATTTACTTGGCACTTGTGTGTCCCATATCGCTTGATAAACTTCTTGGGGCTCCAAAGAAGAGGCTGGAACATTACTAGAATCATTAAACCTCAGTTTATAGGCTGTTTTCACATATAAGGGGCAACCTTTGTGTAGAACCAATACCAGTTATCACCAACTAACAGTTGGCTCAAAGGAATACTACAAATCTCTTCTGCATCTCTGGGCTGAACATTGCATGCATGAGCTCTCTATCCCACTCCCTGCGATAATGTTTAAAATAAGAGCATATATTTTCCTAACCAACTAGAGAATGAGGGAGAGCATAAGGTATAAATGACTCACTTTTCAGCACCCATGGGTCCAACCAAATTCTCGTATCTCTACCATCACCAACACGACAAATACAGCCTCTCTCGAGCAAAGCCATGCCACTCCAAATACTCCTCCACATGTATGAAGGTCTACTACCCAACGTTGCCTCTAGCACCTCAGTATTCAGATAATATTTGGCCTTGAGAGTTTGGGCTACAAGAGAATTTGGGTAAATAAGCAGCCGCCACCCTTCTTCGCTAACATGGCTAAATTAGAAGCCTCTAAGTCTCTATACCACAATCCACCTTATTTCTTAGGTTGACCTAGTTTGTTCCAACTAAGCCAGTGGATTTTTGAATCATCCGGAGAGTTTCACTCCCCAAAATCTACCCATCATCTAATTTAGCTCAGTGCATAAAGAGCTAGACAATCTGAAGAGCTCATGGTATAAGTAGAATTGGCTTGTGCAACTGCTTTGATTAAAATTTCTTTGCACCTATTGGATAATAATTTCTCCTTCTAGCCTTTCAATTTTTTTCATACTCTCTCCTTCAAAGACTAAAACATGTAATATTTATTTTTTCCCACCATAATCAGAAGACCCAAATATTTTTCATTGAAAGCTACATTCGAGATGCGTAATAGCTACATAGTAGCGTCCATGTCTCCCTGCCTACAATTTGGGCTGAAAAAAATAGCAGACTTATCCATATTCACATGTTAACCAGATTTTCCTTCATACACCTGTAAGATATGCTTTATTTGGTTTGCTTTATCCAAATTTGCTCTGGAGAAAATGAGACTATCATCTTCAAAAAAATAAATGAGAAACTGGAGGGGCTAGAATACATGCCCTTACTGGTGACTAAATTAATATTTTTAGTATTATTTAATAAAACAGTTAAACCTTTAACACAAATAAGAAAGAGATAAGGGGATAGAGGATCGCCTTGTCTCAACCCCCGTTCTGGAACAAAACCTCCTTGTTGCACCCTATTTAAGGTAACAGAGTAGGACACTGAGGTTACACACATCATTATCTTACTAATCCAGTTGTTACTGAAACCTAGTCTTTTCATCATAGCCTTCAAAAATTCCATTCTACTCGGTCATAAGCTTCACTCATATCTAGCTTCATAGCCATAAAACCATCTCGCCTTGTGTGCCTTAATTTTAGAGCATGAAGGAGCTCGTAAGAAATCAAGACACTATCTGTAATTTGGCGGTTTGAGACAAAGGCACTTTGGTTTTCTAAAATCACCAAGGGAAAAATAGGTTTAAGCCTGTTAGCTAGAACCTTTTGAGACAAGCTTGTATAGAACATTACATAGGCTTATAGGTCAGAACTGAGCCATTGTTTAAGCATCTGGCACTTTTGGGATCAAAACCACATGGCTAAAATTTATATCATCACAGAAAGCCCCATCATTGAGAAAACCCAACAATACCTTTGTCACTTCATCCCCCACAATGTGCCAATATTGCTGCTAAAAAAGTGCTAGGTATCTGTTTAGACCTGGAGCTTTTAGAGACCCAATTTGGAAAAGAGCATCCTTAACTTCCTGGGAGGTAAAAGGTGCAATCAAGGAATTGTTCATAGAGTCTTTAACTCATGGTTCAATATAGTTCGTGACCGCATCAAAATCTAAAAGAAATGAAGAGGTAAATAATTTCTTAAAATAGTCAACAGCCACTTCGCCCATTTTCTCTGGTCTAATTTGCCACTGCCCTTGAGAGTCAAGGAGTTTATTAATTCTATTTTTTCCTTTTTCGCATGGAGGCTTGAGCATGGAAAAATTTGGTATCTCGGTCCTCTTCCCTAAACCATTGGACCCTAGACCTCTGCTTCCACATTATCTCCTCCTTCTCCAATGCTCTATTTAGCTATCTCCCAAGATCTTTGATTCTCTTTAAATTTTCAGCACTGGCACCACTAACTCTAGCATGAGTGAGCTGGTTTTCAATTCTAGAAACTTGTTTCCCTACATGCCCAAAACTGATCTTATTCTAGCTAGACATATGGGTGTCTGTCTCATATGATTTTTTGGAATAGAAATTTAGATCATTACTCATTTCCCCATGTCTCCAGCTAGACTAAATCAAACTCTAACAATCTGTATGACCCACCCACATTTGCTAGAAATAAAACATCTTTTTTGACTAGGGATTCCAAGAACACAGAGGAATATCGAAAAAAGATAAAAAGACCTGGTAAATGATCAGAATAACCAACAGAGCAAGTTGTTACCTGAAAATATAGAAACTGAGTCAACCACTCCTAATCGGCCAGTGTTTTATCTAAGCAGACATGAACATTTGCTTCGTTTTCTCTTCCATTATTCCAAGTAAATTTACTCCCCTCATAGCCCAAATCTTGAAAGCCGCAAGAATCTACAGCTTCCCTAAAATCTCTCATCTTATTTTTTGGTCTATAATTCACAGTACACTGTGCATATGCAGTAAGAATTTCATTAAAATCCCCGGCAACCACCCAGGCCATACCTTCCATATTATTCATATTTTCTAACATAGACCATCCATGTTGGTTCAAATGAGTCACCGACTCTCCATAAAATCCTGTAAATCACCAAGGATTGCTTCCATGTTCCTCCACCTTCGCATAAATATGGTATTTGGAATAAGAGATAATGGACACTGTTAGGTTAGCATCCCATAACAACAACAAACGACCTCTCTATCCTTCACAACTAGCGCCCATACCATTACTGTAACCCACTCTATACTTCATTTCATCCACCTCACCCATAGTTAACCTTGTTTCACAAATAAACACCAGCTTGAGAGCTTTTTTCCTTTTTAGGCTAAAAGGATGAATGCTACGAGGGTTCCCAAGCCTTCGGGCATTCCAGCATAAAACATTCATTGGGATCAGCGGGGTTGCTCAGCAACCTCCGCCATTATTAGAAAACTACTTGTATTTCCCTCCCCTTTGCTACTTTTCACATGTACCCTAGCTTCAACTTCCATTTCTGCTATGGTCATATCTCCATCTAGGATCTTCAAATTTTATGAAGATTTAGATGAGTGGAGTTTACCCTAAGATCTAGTGACCCTAGTCATTATCTTCCAAGTTCTAAGAAACCCCGTTTACTCACTAGTCTGAGTAGGTAATGGCCCTGTGCTTGTATTAGGCCCTGTCCCCATGATCTTCATTTGGCTGTTAGTTCCTCCAACCTCTTTCCTTGCATCTTCCTCAATGTTTTCCCCCAAATTATCCTTCCTAGATTTAACCATTAATTTCGAGAGCTTTCCATCCTTAACAGCATAAGTTTCTTTTTTATTTGAATTTTCCACCACAATAATGTCCCTCTCTCTAAGCTCCTGTAAAGAATATGTTTGTTCTGGGCTGGGTACAATTTCCATGGAAGCTAACAAGTTCTGATTAATAGTTGGAATGTTGTTTCTGTTGTTGGTTTCTCTTTGTTGTTGGTCATGCACCCTGGATATTGTAAGCCCCGCAACACCAAGAGTTAAGGCGTTGGTCTCTTCCCTTTGTGCTCTTTCAGAAAGCCCTCCACCCCTAATTCTAATTACCATTTTTCTTCTGAGTCTCAAGGTTCCTACCTTGTTGTTCTGCCCTCATCCATGCACCCCTATTAGTTTCCTTTAATTGGTTCTTGAGTTCTTCCACCAATGCATTACTACAACTTTTATCATCATGGCCCAGCAACTCACAATAATAGCAGAATTGTGGTTACTTTTCCTACTTGAAATCAACCCAAAAAGTCATGCCGTCCTTCCTTCCCATTTGAACACCTCTCAGTAAAGGTTTTTCCACGTCGATACTGACTCTTGCCTTTATCACAGTATCCTTGTACCCCATCATTTGGTACATCCCTTGTAGACATCATATTTTGCTCGAGTTACATATTATTTCTAATAATTTTTTTTTTTAAAATTTGAAATTTATGTTTTCAAGTGGAAAATTTGATTTTGAGGTCTTTAAGGCATCTTTTAGCTTTTGGATCAATATTTTGGTCTTTGGGCATTAGCCCACTTCATTTTAACCCAAGTTATGAGGCCCTTTGACCCGTTTTCTTTAAATTTGAGTTTGGGGCCTCTTGGCGACTTGATTTTCTTTAAATACTTTGTTTGGACATGAAGATTATAATTTTTTGAGCTTTTAATGATTTTGGGTCAAAACCCATATTTTGGGTTTACCTCGTTTTGCTAAAACCCTAGTTTGGAAGCCTTTGGGCCCACTCAATTTTTGTTTTCTAAATGTTTTGGTCCAAATAAATGAAAGCGATTGCTGGATTATTTAATATATTTAAGGTTTTATTTGGGTCCAATTGGACTAACTTAGGTACAAGGTTGAGCCCTTTAGGCTCACTTTGACTTAATTTGGCCCAATTGGCCTATTAGAGTTTTATGACTTTCATTTTTCATCAAATATAAAATAACTTCATAGGACTTTTGGAGGTGATTTTTGGCCAAGTTAAGGGAGAAGTGTTTCACTAGAGTTTTGACAAAATATCAAGAGAAGGGATGTTGCATGTGCCTTGCAAGTGCCAAGGAAAATGCCAAAAAGTGCCCTTTTAGGATTTTTTGTTTTATTTCAGCAAAACTGGGATTAATATAATTAAAAATCTTAAAGGAGGTCAGTTAGGGTTTAAGGAATATTCCTAAACACAGTGAAAAAATCTAGCCTCAAGGAAGCTTCATGAAAGTTGCTTGTGCATGGCAATTTTGGGAAATTTGCTAATTAGGGGGCTTGTTCAAAAACTAATCTTTTTTTTTCTTTTAAAAAAAAATAGTCTATCATTCAAGTCATAGCGGCATTTGGGTATGTTGTGACAGTTTGGTAACTCCACTGGGGACTTTTGGAGAGTCAAGTCCAAGAATTTGGTTGTGCGAGTATGAGATAGCCTAATGTATTTTCTTCTCTAAATTTGTTTTATTTATTGCTTTATTGTTTATTTCGCACTTGCATCTACAAATAGATTATTTTATCACATTATATTTGGTGTTTTTCCTTGCAACAGGTAGATGTAGGTTGTGGTTTGTATGCTTCTCCCTCACACACAGTACATCAACACTACTACCTTACACACTTTTTGGCTCTATATTGGGCCCCAAGTTCGCCTAGGACTAAGAGAGGGTTTAGTGTTGTCACTAAAGATATATTCTTTTGCAGCTTACACAAAAGCTTCCACTCATAATGTCCCGTCCTATTCGCATGGATGAACGTGAGAGTTTATCTCCTTGTCTATTCATGCAAGTAAGGCAAGGTTCTCCAATATGTTGATGGAGGTCATTTGGGAACCTTTGACTATCTGGAATGATAGACCTACCTTGTAATCTTGCCCAATTAATCTGAGCTTAGAATCTTACTTGTGTAAGGATAAAGCTTGGTTTTTAGGTTAGAACCCCTAACCTAGCACTACAAGAAAATTAGCTTTTTCTCATGGATTGACATTTTTTCCGTGAGAAACTCATCCAATTCTGGATGTTCTAAATTGTGCTTCACCACAAACCTGATACTTCCTAACAACTTCATCTTCTCCATAATACAACAAACATCCATGTGGACAACCGTCAATCTTCTTATACCCACAACTAAGTTTAGAAACTAATTTCTTTGTCTGATACAAATTAGTTGGCATCCTATGACCTGGAGGCAATATCTCCGACATCAATGTGATAAGTTCATCCATGGAACTTTCAAGGATATTGTAGTCTGACTTAATGCTTAACAATCTAATAGTAGTTGAAAGTACATAGTGTGTCTCACATCCATCCCATAATGGAGACTGAGCAGCCTTCAACATATTATAAAACTTTGGGGATTCTGGATTCAGATCCTCCTCTGGTATATACTCCGGTTCGAAAGAGGGTCTAGCAACATCCATAACCATCTGCTCATACCGAGGCAAATATTGGTTTTCTACATCCATTGGGACAATGGCTGGACAAACCTCTCCATGATTATCCCAATAATAGTAATCTTCCATGAAGCCTTTCGTGTAAAGGTTTATTCTAACCTCATCTAATGTACGAAACTTACGACATTTGCATTTAGTACATAAACATCTAATCTTACCTCCTTCAATGTATACTTGTTGTTGACTGGTAAACCCATTAAAAACCTTAACACCGGCATAAAAATCATTTTTAACAACCTTATTATTTGGAATAAGTCTGTCATACATCCAACAACGATGTTCAGGGATATCCATATTCCTTCAATATTCAAAACAACATGAAATTGTTAATCTTTTCCTACAATTCTTTAAAAGTACTAAGTTCTACTCTGTGTATGGCTTCTGTCCTATTCTTGAAGTTTGTTCCACCACTAGTAGAAGCTTATAGGGACTAAGTAGGTCAATTAAATTTCAGTAGCATCTCTCCATGGTTCTCTAAGTACAGAAATTATCCTGTTTAACCAACATAAGTATTTACCCAGAGAAACAAAAAAGAGGTGCTAGGAAATTCAGTTCACCTACTCGCTCCCAAAGCTCTACCGTCCTATTACTGAAACAATTACTTTAAGAACAGTTAGAAAATTGGGGACTATTCGAGAGTTGATCTTATGCGATTAACTCTCAGACGGGTTTCTAAGTTAACCAAATTAATTTATCATATATAACTCTAACGTACATTCATTCCACAAATTATACAAATAAGCTACATATAACATACAACAAGAGCCTCAAATAGAATTATCAAAATCTCAACAATTTCACACAATTTAATTTAATAAATTATTCTCTAAACCCCACAAAATTAAAATTTGTCCATACTAATTCAAAAAAATAAAAAAAAAAATCATCCAAACCCTCTACATATATTATATATCAAAAGCCCTCAACCAATTTTAACAAGAAAAATCCACAACTACTCCAATTTTAACATTGAAATTTGAATTCAACACAAAATGAAAACTCAGAAATCAAACCAATAATCAAGTTTATAATCCATCAAATACCTATGTACAACCATTCTACACTTAAACTAGTGCAACAATATAGAAAAAACTAATTCATTTTTGTATCATTGAAAAAGAAAATAGAAGAGAAAATCTGAGAGAAAATCGAAGAAAAATGGTCTACCTCAACTCCAAAGCTTTAAAAAGAGAAAGTACACAACCCACACATGTTGCAAAACGCCCTCTAGTCACCGGAATCCGCCGCAGATGAAGCTTCACCGAGAGAAATGGCCAGAATTTCTATTTCTTTCTAACTTCCAAATGAGGAAGATGAGTCCTTGGGGAAGCAGAAATTTCCAGTTTTCTCATGGATTTTGTCTGTGAGAGAATCCCGCGCAAGTTTCCTTCCTCCACGTGTCTAGTGAAACTGTGCGTTTTATTTCTCACAAACCCAATCCCTGAGAAAATCCATTTCAAAAATTGTGTGTTTAGCTTTCTCACAGATGCCAATCCATGAGAAACTTACATGTCATCTTCTGTCGAGTTTTCTCACAGACTATGTCCGTGAGAACGCTTTCATGCCACATTCCCGCCATATTCTCTAGGATTTTCTCACGGAACATAAGACCGTGAGAAAATTCCTCAATTTCATTGCCCGTGACAAAAACTATTTTTTCCGTGAGAATTTCTCACAGATTTTGGGTTCGTGAGAATTTCTCCTTTTTCTTGTAGTGTAGGATGGTTACCCTTTCTCCTAGGACATCAGGGAAGTATTCTTTTTGTTATCTCTTTCATCTGTTTTCCTGCATTAAAATAAGAGGTCCAGCATCTCATTTCTCTCAAATAAAATTTCATGGCACAAGTCATTTTTCTTCCATGTTTATTTGCATATTCACGCTTTTATGATTGAATAAAAGATAGGCTCTAAGCCTCATTTCTTTTTCAAAAAATGTTCTGGTACAAAACATCTTTTGTATTCTTCTTCTTCATTTGCATTTGCATGCATTCTATTTTCAAAGTAAAAGAGAGATTCAATACCTCACTCGATTTTGAATAAGTATTTCTTCATATACTTTCATTCCCTCTTATATCACATTCTCTCATTACATCACCATAAAAAAATAATAAGAGGTCCCAAACCTCATTTCACTCTAGGAAAATTTTTGTTCCATAAAATATGTTGTGTCTTATTCCTCCTCATTTGCATTTGCATGGATTCCATGTTGAAAGTAAGAGAGAGGTTCTTTGTCTCACTTTCTTTCAAATAAACCTTCCAATTCAGTCATGTGTTCTTTTACATTAGCATTTCACATCATCTTATTGCATTCACTTTGAAAATAAGAGTGTCAATAGCTCATTGCACTTTGCAAAACATTTCCATAACAAAAAAAAAAAAAAAGCATTCTTATGTCATCTTTAACTTAAACTCAAGTCTTGAGAGTTTTCTTTTCATTTTTATGTTATGCATGTGTTTTTCTTTTTCATTCATCTTACTTTTCCATTCTACATGATTCAAAATGTTTTTATGTTGTCTTGCTCAAAGAAAAGGAGCCCAATCAAATTTTGTCTCATAAAAGGGTTCAAAAAAAGAAAGGAACTTTTGAGCTCAAGCTCTTTTCATCTCTCTAAACATGGGTTTTGACTTGCTTCAAGTCTTTTCTTTCATTGTTAAATGTTTGTCGCATCAATCATGCTCTAGTTAATTAGCTAAAGTCCAAGGCTAGTAGAGTCTATTTTGCATTTGGACCTTATTTTATTTGACTTCATTAATGCAGTGATCGTATGCTCTCAACCACCATCTTTCCTATTCTAATTCTCTTACAAGTGCTTCCCTTCATAATTCTTCAAAAAAAAAAAAAAATGCCATGAGTCTTCCCTTTGAGGAGTTGCAATTGATGCAGAGATGATAAAGTTGAGAATGATAGAAACTCAAGACCTCATAGTAAAATATGTTTTCAAGCATATTTTGAGCTCCACAAACAAACTTTTCCAATGATCAGAGGAATTCTTTGTTTTCCCAAACATTGCAGAGTATCCTTAGTTACCCCTTTGAGCTTAAAGGAGTAGGTCATTTCTTAATTCCTGATTCATGAACTCCCTTGGGAAAAGTACAACTCCAATAAGCTTTCATGACAACATTCAAGTGCCAAAAAGAATCATTTTTGTTTCCTCTATCCAAACACTTCATATCCCCTATAACCCTTTTGAGCTTTTAAGTTTTCTTCATACTTGATGAGAATCATACATGGGGTACAATGAGAATAAATTTGCAAAAGATCTCTTCAAAATCTCACTGGACTTGCCAAAAGAAAATGATAATGCAAAAGAAATGCAAAAAAAGAGGAAAACTCTCTAAAAAAACAAAAGAAAAGAAAAGAAGAGACAGGAAAAAGAAAATAAACAAAAGTATTCCTTTCAAATGGTTGATGAATAAGAAAAGAAATCCAAATGATAAAAAATTGAAAAATAGAAGACCACAAGTTGTCAAAAGCAAGATTCTCATTGTTGTCCCAACATCAAATGTTTGGGCCTTTATATCCTTTCTTTCATTTGCCATATCTTATATCCCTAAAACCCCATTACAACCCTTGAGCATCATCTTGGTAAATGAATGTTTGCATAAAACTCTATTGGACTTAGGCATTGAAGAAAATGGAGAAATAAGGTAAGGGACAAACTCAAGTTTTAAGCCTTTATCGTTTCATTTCAAGCAAAAGAAAATTTTTAAACTAAGACCCCATTACAAACTTTTAAAGAACTCCTTGAGGATTAGTTTGCTTGGGCCATAAACTAGGGAAAAAATTTTCATGAAAATTTGGTTTTCAAAAAAATTAAAACTAGGGTCAACTCTAACTCAAGAAAAATCTCTTTTGTGTCAATTCTAATTTTCAAAAGGGAATATCTTCAAATCCCTACCATTGGGAAAAATTTTAATTCTTCAAATTTACAAGATGTTATAGCCATTGAAATAAGTGCTCCATGTCTTAACTTTTTTCTTTATGCTCCTCCTCAGTGCCTGACACTGGGGCAAATTTTGGTTGCCCTAAATTCATTTCTTGCAAAATTTATCCTTGACAAGTTCATTTACATAAATCAAGGGGCATAGGTCTTGTCTCATCTCAATCATTTCTTCGCCACTTTGTCATTTCTCAAATCCATGGCCCATCTCATTAATTTTTCCAGATAAAATAAGAGTGATTTATACTCAATTGATATGACAAGCATTAGAAATTGAAGAACTAGCTTAATGCCGTACCTTGATCTTTGCAAAGGATTAACATTTATGAAAATCCATGCAGAAAGTAGTGCTTTAAACTTGGCCCAAACTGGGGCAAAATTTGATTGAGCAAATTTTTTATTGAGCAAGTAACTTGCATTTTTCAAGTTGAGTGTCTTCAATTTGAAAATGGAATTAGATCCATCAATTTATTCCTTTGCATTTTAGGCCTTAACACATCATTTTACTTTCCACAACATTTTGGTGTCCTAACCCACTTTAGACATTTGTCATTCACATCATTTTCTTGCATATTAAGCATCCTAATTTTAAATTTTCTTCCAATCCCCAAGCTTGAACCCTGGTTTTAAATTTCAAGTCAATTTACAATTTCTCGCCAATTTAAAGTTCCTGTCAATTTACAATTTTCAACCAATGTACAATTTCTTGCTATTTCCCAGCCTCAAACACTGGTTTTAAATTTTCAGCCAATTTAAAGTTCATGTCAATTTATAATTTCATGATAATTCCTAAGCTCGAACCCTAGTTTTAAATTTTTAGCCAATTTACAATTTCTCGCCGATTTAAAGTTCCTGGCAATTTACAATTTTTAGCCAACTTACAATTTCCCGCCAATTTAAAGTTTCTACCAATTTACAATTTTAATCTAATTTATAATTTCTTGCCAATTTATAATTTCATGCCAATTCCTAGGCTCAAACCTTGATTTTAAATTTTCAGCCAATTTAAAGTTCCTGCTAATTTACAATTTTCTGCCATTCCATAGGCTCGAACACTAGATTTAAATTTCTAGACAATTTAAAGTTCATGCTAGTTTATAATTTCATACCAATCCCCAGGCTCAAACCCTAATTTTTAATTTCCAGCCAATTTACAATTTCCCGCCAATTTAAAGTTTCTACCAATTTATAATTTTCAGCCTACTTACAATTTTCCGCCAATTTAAAGTTCTTGCCAATTTACAATTTCCTACCAATTTAAAGTTCTTGCCAATTTACAATTTCCCACCAATTTAAAGTTCATGCCAATTTACAATTTCATGTCAATTTATAATTTCATGTCAATCCCCAAGCTCGAACCCTAGTTTTAAATTTCAAGCCAATTTACAATTTCCAGCCATTTCCCAGGCTCAAATTCTAGTTTTAAATTTCCAGCCAATTTAAAGTTTATGTCAGTTTATAATTTCATGTCAATCCCCATTTTCGAACCTTGGTTTTAAATTTCCAGCCAATTTATAATTTCCCGCTAATTTAAAGTTCCTGCTAATTTATAATTTTCAGACAACTTACAATTTCTTGCCAATTTACAATTTTCTGCCAATTTCTAGGCTCAAACCCTTGTTTTAATTTTTCCTAATTTACAATTTCATGCCAATCCCCAGGCTTGAACCTTGGTTTTAAATTTCCACTCAATTTACAATTTTCCGTCAATTTAAAATTCCTGCCAATTGACAATTTCCCGCCATTTAAATTTCTGGCCAATTTAAAGTTTATGCCAATTTATAATTTCATACCAATCCCCATCCTTGAACCTTGGTTTTAAATTTTCAGCCAATTTAAAATGTCTACCAATTTACAATTTTCGGCCAATTTACAATTTCCCTCCAATTCCTAGGCTTGAACCCTGGTTTCAATTTCTGCCAATTAACAATTTCCCACCAATTCCCAAGCTTGAACCTTAGTTTTCAATTTCTGCCAATTCCAAGGCTCAAGCCCTGGTTTTAATTTCTGCCAATTTATAATTTCTTGCTAATTTACAATTTTTTGCCAATTTACAATTTCTCGCCAATTCCTAGGCTTGAACCCTGGTTTTCGATTTCAAGCCAATTTACAATTTTCTGCCAATTCCCAAACTCGTACCATAGTTTTCAATTTCTGCCAAATTATAATTTTGAGCCAATTTACAATTTCTTATGAATTCCCAAGCTCGAACCTTGATTTTCAATTTCTGCCAATTTACAATTTCTTACCAATTTCCAAGCTTGAACTCTGGTTTTGAATTTCATGCCAATTTATAATTTCTTGTCAACTAACAATTTTTCGCCAATTCAAAGTTTCTATCAATTCCCAAATCCCTAGGTTTTAAATTTCTCGCTATTCTTTAGATTTGAGCGCCAACACTTGATATTCAGTTTCCCAGCCAAAATACTCGTCTTTTGTTTTTACATGTTTCCTATACAAAAACGTGAAAAGCAAGAGCTTAACACATTATTCTAATGGAAAAACATGTAAAGAGGGACAACTATATATACTGTATTTTATCCAGGGGTGTTACGTATTTTAGCCAAAAAATTATTTTTAATTATTTTTCTTTAAAATCTGAAATTTATGTTTTCAATTGAAAAAATTGATTTTGAGGTCTTTATGGCCTCTTTTAGCTTTTCGATCAACTTCTTGGGCTTTGGGCATTAGCCCACTTCATGTTAATCCAAGTTAGAAGGCAATTTAGCTCGTTTTCTTTAAATTTGAGTTTAGGGCCTCTTGGCCCATCTGATTTTCTTTAAATACTTTGTTTGGACATAAAAATTATAATTTTTTGGGTTTGTACTGATTTTGGGTCAAAACCCATGTTTTGGGTTTGACCCATTTTGCTAAAACCCTAGGTTGGGAGCCTTTGGGCCCACTCAATTTTTGTTTTCTAAATGTTTTGGTCCATATAAATAAAAAATAATTACTAGACTATTTAATATGTTTGAGGTGTTATTTGAGTCCAATTAGATTAACTTAGGTCTAAGGTTGAGCACTTTTGGCTCACTTTGATCTAATTTGGCCCAATTGGTCCATTAGGATTTTATGGGTTTTATTTTTAATCAAAAATAAAATAACTTTGTATGAATTTTGGAGGTGACTTTTGGCCAAGCTAAGGGAGAAGTGTGTCATTAGGGTTTTGACAAAATATCAAAATAATGGATGTTGCATGTGCCTTACAAGTGCCAAGATGCCTTCTTTTAGGGTTTCTTGTTTTATTTCAGTAAAAATGAGATTAATATGATTAAAAATCTGAAAGGAGGTCAGCTAGGGTTTGAGGAATATTCCCAAGCATAAGGGAAAAAATCTAGTCTCAATGAAGCTTCATGAAAGTTGCTTGTGCAAGGCAATTTTGGAAAAATTACTAATGGGGGGCTTCTTAGGCTTATTTTTGCATAAAATAAAAATACAAATTGGAGGGGCTGAAGTATATAATTTGGCTATGGCACTTTGGGAAAGAATTATTGGATTTTTCACGTGGCAATGTTATAGGAAAGTGGGCGGAATGTGCAAAATGGGTAAGAAAGGACCATTTTACCCCCAACTTGTTCTCTAAGTTGAGAGGGATGATCGCTTATAAAAAGTAAAAAAATAAAAAAGAGGAGAGAGCCTCACAATTATGCTCCAAGGTGAAACACAAAGGAGGAGAGAGATTTGGGAGAAAAAAAAAAGATCAAAAGAGCTAAGTTGGGAGAAAATAAAGAGAGAAAGGGTGAAAGCTTGAGAAATTTCAAAGTGTTATTGAGTTGTTCTTCCTATTTTTGAGAACAAAAGGAGAAATCAAAGGAGGTTTAAGCTTCTAAAAGGTTGGTTCAACCATTTTGAGCAAGAAGGAGTGGATTTCTTGAAGAACTTTAGGTAATCTTCATCATTTTCCTCTATTCTTTTGGTTTTTCATGTATGCTTAGTAGAATTCATGGTGAAATGTTTAATTTGCCTTATTTTCTCCTTGGATGCCCCATTTTCCTTTTGATCTTTCTTTGATTACATGTTATTCATCTCTCTTTGCTTCATTTTCATGGTGAATATGCAATGAACATATGTATTTTTCGAAAATCCTTTTGAATCCTTTGGTTTTTGCTTCTAATCTTGCTTAATTTGGATCTTTGGCTTCTATTTCCTCCTTATTCATTTTCGGTTTCGATTGGCTCTTTGAGCATATTTAGTTTTTGAAAGTTTTGATTATATTTTGGTTTGATTTTGGATAAGATGGTTGATCCTTACATGTCTTGCTTTTGGGTTTTCTTGATTTGTTTTATATTATGCATTTTCAGGTTTGATAGTTTTCCCTGGCAACATTTGGTTTTTATTTTATATTTGGGGCTGTAGAACTCCGATTTAGGTGACTTTTGATTTTTTAGAATCAAGAGACGTATTTCTTCCTCATATATTTTTCTCAGAATTTATGCATTTGTACCCTACTCCTAATTTTTAATTGAAGTTGATTGTTTTTCTGTTACTGTGGGGTTGTCAGTTTTCCTTGGCAACCTTTAGTTTTTATTTTCTAAATGGAGATGAAAAGTCCAATTTGTATAATTCTCCTCTCTGTAGGATTCTGAGAAATATTTATTTTGCATATACTTTTTTTATAATTTTTGCATGTCGTATTTGTTCCTAGTTTTGTTTTGAAATTGTTAGTTTTTTCGACCCTGTCAGATTGCTAGTCAATTCTAGCAGTGCTTAGTTTTTTTTGTTGTAACTGGATCTGTAGGGTTCCATTTTGCATGATTTTTTATTCTTTGGATTCTTGAAACATGTATCTTTGTTATATATGAATTTGAGACCAAATATTCAAGGCATGCATTCCTAGATTTTGTTTCAAAGTTCCCCAATTTTGTTCCATAATTTCCATATTGCCCTCTTTACATCTTGATTTTACTTGCATGCCTTAATCTCCAATGTTTGGTTATACATGCTTCGGCTAAAGTTTGCTTTGATTATGAGACATCTAATGTGTGTTCTATGTGAGAGGAGATCACAATCCTTAGGCCATTAGAAAAACCCTAAGGCGATTCAGAGGCTCGGAGAGCTCTTGTTTATTTTTGCATTTTCCAATTATGTACCCCCTTCCCCATTGGACAAAGAAAAATGTTATAATATTATAAACTCATCCATTTGTATTAATTTGGGGTTTAAATATTTTTTGACGTAATATCCACAGGCTCCTTACTTATCACGAAGGGATAGGGCGATCTATCTGCATATCATGTGGCCCACTCTATACATTTAGGCCATATTATGTTCGCACATTTAATTTTGGGTAATCGTTTTTTAGACGAGTGTTGTGGGGTGCCTAACACCTTCTCCACACACGAATTGACTCCCGAACTCTCTCTGATTCACATACCACTTTTCAAATTCTAAAATTTCCAATTGTTCCCCATTTTTTTAATACAATTGGTGGCAATTCTAAGTTTTCTTCGAAAACTAATATTTTTTAAAAGGTCCATCATCTGCGTTGTAGCAACCTTTGGGTATGTTGTGACATCCTCACTTCCTCAATGTTGCCTATCCTCTCCCCAACTTTCTTGCCCGCACCAGAATTGTTGTACTGGCTCGGTATGCCCCATAATTGCACCCAAATTGGGATTTTTGTGAACAACAATTGCCGCGGATCTATGCCTTCCTCCAATCTTGTAAGACTGAGAAAATTGTTCTTATTTAGCCATGGAGAGTTGCGAACAATCTTCAACAGTGCAACTTCGTCATTGAGGTAGAACTGGTACATTTTCTCTCCTAATTCCACCACTCTAAAACCCTTTGGGTTACCCTAAATTTGATTAAGCACTCACTACATAATCTTTGTGTTAACAAGCTTGTCAGTGATCACCTTCCCTATGAGACTGCATTTGCAGACATTGAGGCTTTCAGCTATGTCCTCCTCGTCCACAACAAGGGCTTCCTCCTCTCCATCCACTCGCGCACCCGTTGTTGCCATTCTGTTAGAAAAGAAAACCTGACTGTTGTAGCTCCTTTGAATCTCAGCAGAGAACAAGGAAAAAAGAAGAGACATAGTACACCACACAGACTTGTATTAACTGGTACTATAAAAGCAAATTAGTAGCTAATTAATACTATAATGTATAGGTTAATTGTCTATGATCTCTTACTTATGATGCTATGAGGCATAAACTCTAAACATCAAATTAAAATGATCGGTATGTACAGCTTATTAACATCTTCATTATAACATTAGCCACTAAATTAATTTTTTAAAATATTATTAACTTACATGTCTCTATATTATTATTGATATAAGCATAAGTAAATTTTCATAGATACTAAACCTTTACTTTATACTATAATCCACTAATTAATAATTTTATCGCTATTGATTTGATATTTACATAGCATAAGAGATCCTAAAAAATGAACCTATATATTATATATGAATCACTAATTTAGTTTTGAACCATTAAAATGAAAAAAAAAGTAAAATAATTAGTGACTATTAATGGTCAAATTTATTGAATTTTGTATCATATGTAGACACCGTATTTTGTTCGAGTCTTTTTATAGTTAAAAATATATTTAAGAAAAATTGAAGATAAATTAAATTTTTAATTAGTTTTTTTTATTTGTTTGGGCTTTTACAATAAAAAAAAAAAACCTAAGCCTAATCCATTATCTCACCAAGCCCATTTTTATTTAAGCTCACTTGTTCCATTTTTGTTATTTTTCTTAATTATATAAATAATTGATAAAAACATATAAATATATTTTGTAAATTTACTTTTGGCATCATTGATCTAAAGGAGCCAATAGGAAAGCAAGGAATAGATTTCCTTCTCTCCCCATTGGTCCAATCTTTAATTTATCATTTTTTAAGCAAATAACTAAGTAACTAAATAAATAAAGCAAATAAAAAAAAGAAGCAAAAGGCTGGGCAGCAGTTACATGGGGGCAAAAATGGGAATTGAGCAACAAAGAAATATATATACGTACAAGGGAGAGCAAAGGGGGAGGAGAGAGCATTCAGCATAGAGGAAAAGCAAAAATGGTTACTTTGAGAGAGAGAGCAAGAACTGAACAGCAATAAGAAGACATTCAGCAAAAGGAGTAGCAAAAATCAAAGGGGAAGAATCAAGACTAGAGCAAAAACCAAGTAAGGTTAATGATCCCTTTTATTTTCTTGATGTTATTGCTGCTGCCCTATTTCATTTTTGGTGTTCTTGGACTTACTTGGTCATTTTCTTTTGTTTGATTCATCTTGTTCCTTCGATTTTCTTGTTGTTTCCTTGATTTTTCTCCCTAAATCCAAAAATTAAAAATTTCTGGGCTGTGTTCTTGATGCTGCCCTGTTTTGTTCTTGGTGTTCTTGGACTGATTTGGTCAATTTCTTTTGCTGATTCATCTTGTTCCTTTGATTCTTTGTTGTTTCTTTGCTCTTCCTCCCTAAATCCAAAAATTAAAAATTCTGGGCTATGTTCTTGTTGCTACCTTGTTTCATTCTTGGTGTTCTTGAGCTGTCCTATTATGTTCTTACTTGATTTTAGTGGATTAGGCTGATTTAATGTTGGATTGTTGATCAATTGAAATAGTCTGGATGAAATGGTTCATAGATTTTTGATTAATTGCAATTCTGGGCTGTTTATTTTTTTTTGGAAATTTTCTGCTCTAGTTGCCCCTTAATCTTGATGAACTTTGGTCATTTTGTTCTTAGATGTCCATATTCGGCTGATGTTTATGTTCCTAGGTCATTTGTGCTTCCATTAATCGGTTTAGAAAAGTTTTTTGGGTTAATTAAGTGATGACTGAACCTTAATGTAAAAACTTGAATGTTTGAATGTTGTTAAAGCCCCTTTCATGCATGCTAGATTTTTCTGGGCAAAATTGTTGTTGTACCAACCCTAATTAGCTTGGGAATTGCTTGACTATAGCCTTTTGTTAGGATAATCTTTGCCAAATCTTTGCTCTCGTTTAAATCCATGCTGCCTTGTTTTGAATCTAACTTAGTTTCTTCTTGTTCCATAGCTTAATTGCTGCCCTATTTTGCTTTAAATTATTTTGTTAGCCTTTGCATCTTGCTGCCTTCTCTTGTTTTCCCTAGCCAAGCATATTAACTTTGTTTCTTGTTGCTCAGATTTTTCTTTGCTTGAACATCTTATTTCCTTGTTGCCCTAATTAGCTATTGTGCTCAATTGCTCAATTTTGGTTTGCACTTAACACATTAAGCATGAAAATTGTTGCATGGTAGTGTTTCTCCCATAGAGTCAACTTGCATTCTCTTTTATCATGAAATAATCACTTGCATAAGCCATTTTCGCTGCTATCAGTTCTTGCTGGCAGCACTCAGTGTTTGATTTATTTCTGGAGCTTCAGAGCTCAGAATAAAGTGATGTTGGTCTCATTAGAACCGGGAGACACATATCTTCATTTTCTGTATTTGTTAAGATTTTTTCCATGTGTACTTCGCTCCCAGTTTTCATTTAAAGTCGGCTGTTTTTCTGCTCTGTCAAGACTTTTGATCTTCTCTGGCAGAATGTAGTTTTTTATTTCTTTCTAGAGTTATACAACTCCGAATTACATGATTCTTATCTCTTTAGAATCGTAAGATGTATGTATTCATTTTGTGTATTTTTCATATCTACTTTGCCCCCAGTTCGCATTTAAAGTTGGCTGTTTTTTCTGCTTTGTCAGTTTAGTTGATTTTCTCTGACAGCAGGTGGTTTTTTGATTCTTTCTAGAGCTATAGAGCCCCGATTTAAGTGTTTCTTGTTTCTTTTGAATCATAAGATGTCTATCTTCAATTTGTGAAATTTTCATAATTTTTGCATTTCTTATCAATTGTTTAAGGTTCTGTTCGGCCAGCTGTTTGGGG
Source organism: Cercis canadensis (assembly GCA_003255065.1). Lineage (NCBI taxonomy): Eukaryota > Viridiplantae > Streptophyta > Magnoliopsida > Fabales > Fabaceae > Cercis > Cercis canadensis. The sequence continues at coordinate 39,636 of QAOA01003220.1, read as the reverse complement.
TTTATTACTTACATATTTTTTTTAATTATTTTGGAAGCTATTCACTAGGTTAGTTCTCATGCATTGTGTGCACTATTCCAAGGGTTGTTTAGGGCTTGAATGTGCATTTTTGGTTGATTTTGTGTTATTCCTTTTGAGGCATATGGAGTTTAAATGTGTAGGTCAATTAGATAGATTTCTTCTAAGTCTTGCTTAACCTATGTTTTGGTGTATTCATGAGCATCCTCGGATATGACTCATAGTATTTGTGAGTATGAGCAAATCGAAAAGCCGAACGGGAAGATAGCTCGCTGCAAGCTTGGAGCAAGAATGACATTTTATCTTTTTTTTTTTTTTTATGTAAATTAAAATTTCTCGGTACTTAGATTTTGTGACAAGTTTTGTAATATTTAAAATCATGCATTTGCATTGCATATAGAAAGTATACATGTGTCGCATGATATCCACATGCCCCTTCACTTATCATGGGAGAATAGGGCGAGTCAGTCCTATATGGGATGTCTTTCTCTATCCGATCTAGGTGAAGGTAGCGCCACCCTAGACGGTCACTTCATGCGATGAAGGGGTGGAAGGATTTAGGTCCCGATAGATAATTTATGCATTGCACGTTTAATTTTCTGTTTTTATAGTCATTAGATATTCTTGTAACAATTTATTATTCTAGGGTAAATAAAATATACATTTTTTGCTATATTCTGTTTGCACAACTAATTTAGGGTAACCGTCTTTAGACGGATGCTGTGGGGTGCCTAACACCTTCCCCACAGCATAAATAGACTCCCGAACCCTCTCTAATTCGCAGACCTTTGTTTTTTTTAATTAATTAAAAAGGGGGTTTTCCAATTGTTCCCCGCTTTCTTAATACAATTAGTGGCGACTCCAGAGTTTTCATTTTGAAAACTAAATATCTTTTTATTCCGTCATCCGTGTCGTAGCGACCTTCGGGTACGTTGTGACATCATACCAATAGTCTTTATCTGCCAAATGGCCATATATGACTAACATTACGCTCAAATACCATTACTAATAGGTATACACTTCACCCAAACCCACTGGATAGCATGACCCAGTGATATTTTACTCCAATCACAAGATTAGCACACAATGTTCTTCAACTTGCTTTACCAACAGCTTCAATTTAAGGCTAGGGCTAGTTATAGGCTCGAATAAAGAGGGTTGAAATTAGAGGTGGCTGTTGAGTGGATTTTATACCCACTCTTTAGATATTTTTAATTTAATATTTTGTGTGTTTTTGAGAATTTTTATTAATAAATAATATATTTTTGTGTTATTTTTGTAGGATTAAAAGATTTGGAAAGATTTTATGTTTTGGAGTAAAAGAGATGAATAATTTGGAGGAAAAAAATGCCAAAGTTCCAGTAAAAGGAGGGCCTCAGAACTAGGAAGCTAGAGCCTAGGCTCTACATCTTATAGAGCCTCAACGCCCGAAGTCACTTTCACCAGCCAAGGACCAGTGAATGCAGTGCCTCACCCCTCCTCTCCCTTGGCGCTTCAGCGCCCGTAAGGCATGAAATTTCCATAAGCTAGAGTGCCTAGGCATCTAAACAAGGAAGGATACTTGAGTCTTATTATCATCTGCAATATGAAGTGACATATTAGTAAATCAGTCAAGGATCTCGATTTGTAAATTGTGTTTGGCATGATTAATATTTGCAATCTGGAGTTGCTGCTTTCGCCAATATGAGAATATGTCTGCCAAAAATCAAATAAAATTTGATATGCAAATATTATACCCTTAGCCATCGCTAATATATGACCTTAATACGCCTGCCATGGCCAATATGAGTATACAACCACCATAGCCATGGTTCTAGCAAATGATATATTAAGATATTCTCTATACCTAAAATATGTAAAACTAAGGAAAATATGTTCTCAAACAGTTAGATCTGTTTTATATGCATGGGCATTAAGACAGAATGTGATTGTATTTTCCTCTGTTTTCATTTGGAACATCATAGTTCTTTATAAGATTTGTCAATCGTATACTCCTGTCTAGAATGTTTCTTGGCAAGGAAGGACAAAAAAAATTATAAAAAAAAAAAAAAAATCTAATCCAGCTTCTTTATAAGCTTTAAATAGAAAGTCGCATGAGTTGTCAAAGAAGTCAAAAAGTGGCCCTACTTGCTGTGTTTCCGGATCTTGCATTGTATATTAGGCTGGTTTCCTTCTGTAGTCCTTGTTCCTTAGTATCCATATCATGCTGTTGGGCAGCATCAGAACACCAGTTTACATTCTGCCTCTCTTTTTTACATTGCTGAATTCACTTTACTTAATGACTAATCTTTTATCTTTTAATATACACTAGCAGGGATTCAAATTGTAGTTGTATTGTGGGAATTGCAAGAAAGTGCGCTAATATATATATTGTGGGCCGCAATTGCGAATAATTGTCACTGTGAAGGCCACTGCAACTGCAACTGCAATATTGTGGGTACAATTACAATTGGAAATTTTTATTTAAATCTCTGAACACCAGTAATCAATAACTTAGAGAAAACATTTAACCAATATTTTTAGTTTTTTGGCACAATAACAACACATTCAATAAAACCATATCTTCTTGTCCTATGTAAGTAGCTTTTTAGAAAATTTACGACTCTTATTATATGCTCTATCCGCATAATAAAATTCGTTTATGTTAGAAAATATCTACTATTGTGAATTGATCTATATATTAGACAAATTTAAATGTATTTTCTTACAATTATGATTTTTTACATTTCTTACACCAGGTGTTCAGAAAGAACGAAATTCTTGTGCCAAGCAGAATAATTGTTCCCATTGTCCTTGTGGGAAGTTGGGTTAAAGTATATGTGGATGGGGTCTTTGGAATCATATTGATTAAGGAAAGTGTGGTTTCTGTTTGTGGAATTATCAGTAGCCATGAGAGAGGATAGAAAAATTCTGGATTAAAGCTTCAAGAGCTTTGATTCCATAATAAGGAACAACAATTGAGACAAAAAAGGCTGTCGTCCTATTTCATTGATGTGCAGTATATCTATACACTGTAAGATGCTAGAATGTTATACACAATTTTCTACATGTTGAATTCAAACCCATTCAACAAACTAACAATACTTAACAAATAACAGAATATTCAAAAGCTAGGGTTTTGGATAGAGCATTTGAATTTCAAAAATTATTCTGACTTTAATCTCCAATAATCACCTCCATCACCACCCTCATTGCCATGTACTCTTCATTGCATCTTCGTTGACATTAAAGTCAAAGTTGAATTACTCCATGCAGATTCTTTTTGCGGTCTATATTCAATGATCACTCTTCAACCAAATTCTACATTTTGGATTCTTGTGCTTTGCAATCAAACTCATTTTCATCATGCTCATAAGAACAAGAATTGGAAATGGGAACACACAAGAAACGACTGCTTAGTGAAAAGAATGGGCAAGAATGCGTGTTTCATGCTCTGTGGGTGGGCTGAGTACTGAAAGAAAGAAAAAATGATAGTGAGTGAGTAGAAAATATACCCACCCGATTGAGGCCCTTTCCCTTTTTTCTTCAAAGTTTTTCCCTTTTTTTCCAGAATTTCCGCCCTAATATTTTTTCTTTTTCAGATTTTTCTGTGTAGAGAAAAATTTGTTTTCTCTGTGTATCTTCTTTGCATTCTGCTTGGAGTTTATTTATAGGCAGAAAATGTTATTGAAAAGTTTGGATTTAAATTGTGTTAATACCTAAAATATTCATTATCCATTGCTACAGTAAGAAGACTAATATACCTCTGCTAAGGTATGCATCTCTTACATAATATCTTCATAGCTCACAAGGGGACTCACGCTCTCAGCCTTCTTCCTCTAGGGCTTTCCTTTCTTTGCCCATCTCCCTAACTTGAGTGTCGGAGGTGGCGCCGGAGCTCCGGCTCCGGCCCCTCCTGACCGTTCCTATATCTTTTGCAGGTTGCCTACCTCACTGGAACAGGCAACGACATTTGGCGCCGTCTGTGGGAACGAGGACTGATTCCCTTGTTCCGCTGCATAAAAGCCCCAGCTCTTCCATCGGCAAAATTCCAAACCAAGGAGAACCACTCTAACACATGCTAGCTATGAGTCTTGTTTCACTCAGAATCAAAGCCCCCAGCTAATTTTGGTTGCAGCTCTACTACAAAGAGCCCACAAACCTCTGCTAGTACAATACCTTAGAATCATGGTTTGCAAAACCACCATCCCAACACTGCTAAAAGGAGTGTGTCCAAGTATTAAGGCCACTCCAGAAACTTTGATGGGGGATCAGCTGGAATATTTCAACCAATGGCCTCCAAAATCCTGCCGTAGAACACCTCAACTAATCTGAAACCTCTACCACAGAAACCCGATAGTACCCAACCTTTGAAAGGTTCTCTGCAAGAGGTAATATCCTGACCATCTTTTAATTTGTGAGACTCTGCCTACTCAAGTAGAGATTCAAGCAATTTGAAGCTTGAAGCTTGAAAAATCGAAGATGCATGCCAACTGTTTGACAAAATGCCTGAATACATGTACACTCATTCTGATCCAGCACATAGCACTGGTATTTAAGGACTGATTGTGCATATACATAAACTACTTAATCCACATAGCATTATTAATTACTGATATCCATCATAAGTACTCAGGCCAGCCATAGAACGAAAACACAATAAATAAATATAGCTTAAAAGGAGAAATGGGTCTTGAACGTGCAGTTGGCATTGGTTTCAACCTCTATTGTGTCCTCACCAATGTCTTCTATTTTTGGCATGCCGCCATAACTTGGTTTGCGACCACAGCAACTTGTTCCACCTTGTTGTCTCATTCCAAGAATGCTTTTAATTACGTGAAAATGCATTATCTGCCTCCTCTGCAGATTGATGACAACAAGGATATTAGATGCCCTGATCATAAGTTTCTATTTTCAAATAGAGCTATGTATGCTACTTGAAAGGAGTTATAACTCTACTGATGCATAGAAAACTCAACTTGATTAAAATCTATATACCAACAGCACATAGCACTGTTCAATCTATTGCAGCATAAAAGAAAGTGCAAGGCATGCTATTTGCATATTTTACATGTAATTTTGATTTTGAAAGTTGAAGTATGCCTACTCCTATATGGAGAGCAGGTACTTGCTTTGAAAACTTTTAATTCATGTTGTTTGTTGCTGAGGAAAGCTTCAGAAAATTATGTCTTGATCATACACATACGCATAATAATTGCCTGTCAACCACTTAACTAAATGCTTATGTGGTTGGGTACATATTTAATCGATGTATATGCTTGGTGACACTCATGTAGCATGTTATGTAAAATGTGAACGCAAGTGCACGTGCCGTAATCAAGTAATAAAGAAGTGAGATAAAGTATCGTCCCACGGAGACTGTGGCTACTAAGTACCAAAATTATGCGTATTCTAATTTTATCTAGACAATTGATAGGTGAATTATGATGATATTTAAATGCAAAACAGTAAACAGAGAATAATTGCTGTAAAAATGAGTAAGAATATAATGAGAAAGTATCTAGGATGTCGATTTCACCGTAGCTAGTCTGGATCTTTATTCCTAATTCATTAATCAACAACAATCTCTCTAATTGCTAGCCAAGAACCCTAAGTTATTTATTAGCCTTTCCCAAGGTCAAACAAATATATTCCCAACTATGAATCCACTATATTCCTATGTGAATTACGAATAATCTCAGAATTCAATTCGTTCTATGGTTCTTTTTAATGGCTACATAAACCATAACGGTATATTCCTATCCCTTATGTAATTTATGTTCTTAACCCCTATGGTCTTCAATTACAACTAACCTTCCAGTATTATTGCAATTACCAACTCATCTAAATTGATGGCCAGTCAAACAGAAGCATTAAGTATGGAGATCAAGAAGTCAATTTAAGAAGAAGGTCCTTTGATTAATTTATTAGAAATTACAATCCATCATAAGCTAGGCTACGTCTCCACCGTAGATGGTGGAATTAGTTCATATTCAAGATAGAAAATAAACTCACAACTAGATTACACATCAGAAACAGAGAAAAGGAAGAATTGAACTCTTGGTGATGCCGATTTGATGCCGAAAAACTCTGATCTTCAAGCTTGAATCCTCTTCTATTCTTGCCTCTTCTCTCAAAAGTGTGGAACCCCAATTTAGACTTTAAGAGTCCTATTTATAGGCCCTAGGAAGTTTAGGAGAAAAAGGAATTAAATTAAAATAGAATTCCTAGTAAAATTAGGAAGTTAAAAGGTCAAATCACGAGTTGACCGCCGGGGGGCTGCAGCCTTGGGTTTGGGCGCTGCAGCGCCCTGAAGTTTGCCTGACGGGCGCTGCGGCGCCCTTCTTTCTGGATTTCAGTCTCTATTTGCTGAAGCTAGGGCGCTGCGGCGCCTGGTGTAGGGCGCTGTGGCACCTCCTCTTCTCGTGCTAGGGCGCTGTGGCGCCCAGTATAGGGCGCTACGGCGCCCTTCCTTCTGTTCTCAGTCTCCAGCTTCCTAAACATAGGGCGCTGCAGCGCCTGATGTAGGGCGCTGTGGCGCCCTTCCTTGCTGAAATCTGTCTTGTTACGCATTGGGGCGCTGTGGCGCCCTGATTGGGGGCTGCGGCGCCCAAGTCCTACCTTCAATTCTAACTTGCATGATTTTCTTTCTTTCTTGTACCGAATTTCTCCAAAATAGCTTCCATAGTTCCCAAAACATAAACCTACAAAAATGAGACTTAAATCATGAAACCCTATCCTAAAATGCTCAATAATAGACAAGAATCAAGCAAGAACATTATGAGATAAACGGTATAAAATCCACTTATCATAGCACCAACCTTATCTTCCTCTGCCTTATGTATTTTTCATGGAAGAAGCCGGAAAGAAGATGGAGAAGAACTCATGTGTAATTGCCTAGCAGTGGATAATTAGTGTTTTATAGTACTTGCCCTATAGGCTATATTAGAACCCAAAGTATTATTTACATAATATTTTATTCATTTTCGCTTTTGTTTCTATATTAGAAGGCAGATGGTGTACGCAACTACGCAACTTCCTCTTGATTTGCCTTGGTTGCAACGAAATTGAGAAAAATATTATAAGATTCCAAATCAGACATTGCATGCGCGTGTTTTGATACGCTTTGGATGGTGTCCAACAGCTTTTTTAAGGGTGTTTCTACCCACTTCATTTTGACTTTTGACATGATGTAATGTATATTAAGTTTTACATAATTGTAATTTAAATTGTATCAGCACAATTTATATAATCTAGATTTTATTAAATTTACATCCGAATTATATAAAAAAAAAGTTTTAATACATTCAATAAAATTTATATTATGTTAAGTTAAATCAATTTGACATAATATAATTCAAATTTGGTATGTAAATCTCTTTAGATGTAACTTATGTCATGTTTTGGTAAAATGTTCTATATGTTTTTCACTAATTTCAATGCACCTTAATAGAATAGTAGCTTTTGGGGACAAGCTGAAAAAGTAGAGCTTTTGATTCTACCAAAACATATTTTTTGTGTGGTTTTACTAATTTACCCTCAAATCTTATCAATAAACAATATTTTAAATCATTCTATACACTTTTCAGTATTTTTACACTTAAAAGTGATTTTTTTATACAATCCAAACAAAATCTAATTATTAAAAAATAGGCCCATATTGTTTGATGATATCAGTAAATGACTAGTGCCTTGATACTAATAACAATATTTAGTTGTAAATATCAGTATTCAATATCAATTATCATTGAATTATTGGAAGGCAATAATCTAATCATTGCATGGAACGGTGATGATATTGTAATTTGCAATTAAGGGATGATTCAAGAACAAATAAACCAACCACTTGTATTTAGTTTTAGACTTTTCAGATATGTACTAAGACTTAAGGGAGAATTAAAATAAAAGAAAAATAATAATAAAGTGATTCAATAATTGTAACGATACTAAGGGTGAAATAGGTAAAATCCCCTTCCTTCACCATAATGTGCACACTTTCCATATATTTTAGGGGAAGTCTTGCTCAAATTTGTCCTTAGTTTCTAGATAAGGCCTGAAGATTATAATAGTTAACTGCAAGCTTGTGCTTGGAAGGCATGTTATGTCCATAAAGCTAACCTAAGTCAAAGAAACCCAGCTCAAACTTCGCCAATCTTACTACAGCTAGTGCTTAAGCATTGTTTTAGCTCAAGCTTAAATTGAACTCCAATAAAAGCATGTGTCAACCTAGTTTCAATAAGCAATAGCGTGGCTTGTCTCAACCTATTTGCACCATATTCTTCATCTCGAACTGACATTAACTTCCAATAAAAGATACTGCAACATCAACCTAGTTTCATTAAGCAGAGTTTGGCTCATATTTTTCTAAAGGAAACTGAGAAACTAAATGATTATGGTTCCACCATAATTCACCTTAACCTTAAAATCGCACTTGTTATTTTTATCCTAAAAAAAGATGTCATCAACAAAATGGAAGCCACTGCAGACCAATTAACTTTTGTGGCCACCTAAAACTAACTAAACAAAATAGGAATTTCAAAGTGAATCTACTCTCTCACACAAACACAAAGACCTATATTGGAAAGAGAGAGTATGCTGTAATGCACTGAATGGAACAGAAATGGCATTTAGAAAGTGAGATGATTAACTCTAGCAAAAAAATTCCTACTAGATGTAATGAAGTACCAAGAGCTAGAGAATACGTACAAGTGCTCCTTGAATCAGATCATATGCCAGAAAAGAAATAAAAATTTTAGATACTTGCACTTGGATCACATTGTGACCTAGCCCTCTAGTTTAAATGGGCCAATATAAGTAAGCCCAACCCAAGAAAACATCAAAACCCAACTAAACTAAATAAATGAAAAAGAAAAAAAATGATTAAATCAATTAAAACAAAAGTGATTAATATAAAAATAGAGTTATAATAAGAGTTATAATAATTTCTACAAGATGCATAACATAAAATTAAATAGCAGCAATCATAGTGAAAGCAGGCTTTCATTTTAGGTGACACAAAGTAGAGTGTGCTCTCCGGTATTTGATCACTTGTTACAAGGATAATAGCACACACATTGCAAATATCCGCTACATTCTCCCGCAGATGAATTCTCCGCTTTCGTGCATAAGTTAAAGCAAGCTACATGGTCCCAACAGTCACCATGAAATAGTCCACTTAGCTTTTGACAATATTTTTGTTCCAAATTTCGTATCCCTGCATATATAAAAAAAGATAAAAGAAAAAGTAGATAAAGAAAGATAATTCTGGTTGATATGATTAAGATTCTTAACCAATATAAAAGAGAGAGAGAGAGCCTAACCGTTGGTGGAGGGAAGGAGAAGGGAAAGGTAGAGAAAGGCAATAAAGAAGGTTGAAGATTTACAAAGGGAAGTCTTCATGTTTGCAATAAATTGAAAGGCTGTTAGTGATGCTCAAGGAAAGTTTTTAATTGGGTATATATAGAAGGTGAAAGCCAGGCATTGGTGTTAAGCATCTTTCAATTACCACCATATACTTGTCTTTGCTTCTTGTCATGTTCCTTTCTTTGCTATACTTGTGGTGGTGCTGGGCAGCAGGCAAAGTGGGGGCACAGCTAATTATCATTCCAGAAAAAGGAAATGTATTTATTAAATATGCTCTGCAATTTAATAATAAAAGTGTGTAATTAGCATTTCTCGTCATCAACGTTCTAAAAAGAAAATTTATTTCATTTAATATTATTTAAATCAAAAGGATAAGAAGCAAGACATGTGGACACTTTACTAAGAGAAGGGGTATCTACAAGAAGGTCAATGCAAAGAGTGAGGCATACTAGAAAGAAAGAGACAAGATCGTTCTAGTTAATAACAAATAAAGGTGTTTTGGAAACTTAGAGAAGTAGTTTGACAAGGTGCATAGTTCAAAAAGTGGCTCTACTTGCTGTGTTTCTGGATCTGGCATCAGAACACTAGTTTACATTCTGCCTCTCTTTTCTACATTGCTAAACTCACTTTACTTAATGACTAATCTTTAATCTTTTAATATACACTAGCAGGGATTCAAATTGCAGTCAAGGTTGTATTGTGGGAATTGCAAGAAAGTGCGCTAATATATATATAGTGGGCCTGTTGAGAAAATTTAATAATCTGCACGTGGGTTGTTACTCATTCTCCATAGGAGTTAGTTTTTTTAAACGTGGGATAGTGCCCACTTTTATATTGCTAGCAGTTTTATATTAGCCTAACGTGGGCCTAGTGCCTATTTTCATGATAGCTATTAATTTTATATTAGCAGTTATGTATTAGCCTATTTATAGGCTATTTTCTTGAATCAATGTACGTAGAACAGTTTCTCCTCTCTGCTTCCTACTGTTATTGTGCATGCAAAACACCTTCAAAGTCTTTTAGATTATAACAGTGGTATCAGAGCTCCCACTGGGCCTGAAAAATCAAAGCAATAGTCTTTGAGGATTCTGCAACAGCAAAGAAGATGACTTCCAAAAGTTTTGTACAGCCAGCCATTCCACGCTTTGATGGTCACTATGACCATTGGAGTATGCTCATGGAGAACTTCATGAGGTCCAAAGAATATTGGACGGTTGTTGTTTCTGGAGTAGCAGAACCAGCAAAAGGTGTTGTACTGACAGATGCGCAAAAGACAGAGCTTGAAGGGCTGAAGCTAAAGATCTTAAAGCAAAGAATTATCTCTTCCAAGCTATTGATCACTCAATCTTGGAAACCATTCTTTGCAAGGACACCGCCAAGCATATTTGGGATTCCATGAAGAAGAAGTACCAAGGTACAGCAACGGCTAAGAGGCAGTAGCTTCAAGCACTTCATTCGGAGTTCGAAATGCTTCGAATGAAGTCAGGAGAATCAGTTATAGACTATTTTTCAAGAACGATGGCAATCGTTAACAAGATGCGAATCCATGGCGACAAGACAGATGATGTTCTCATTGTTGAGAAGATTCTTCGATCCTTGACACCAAAATTTAATTTTGTTGTGTGTTCGATAGAAGAAGCTAATGATATTGGCTTACTGTCAATTAATGAATTACAAAGTTCTTTGGTGATTCATGAGCAGAAAATTAACCAGCAGGAAAAAGAAGAACAAGCATTGAAGGCCTTATCAGAAAATCATTCTACACACAGTAGAGTTGATAGAGGACGAGGAAGAGGCCGAGGTCAAGGTAGAGGAGGCAGAAATAACAATGATTGTGGGAACCAACAACAAAATCATCATCAAGATAGTCAATTTCAAGGAAGAGGCAGAGGACGTGGAGCCCATCATTCAACAACTTATAGATCAAAGTCAGCAGACAAGTCCAATGTTGAATGTTACAGATGTCATAGGTATGGTCATTATAAATCAGAATGTCAAACTGATTTGAATAAACAAAATGGAGACCAAACTAACTTTGCAGAAAAGAAAGAAGAGGTGTCTCTTTTGATGGTGTGTCACGTGAAGGAAGAAACTCAACAAAACATGTGGTATTTAGACACTGGTTGCAGCAACCATATGTGTGGAGAGAAGCAGGCATTCTCTGACTTGGATGAATCCTTTTGCAGCTCTGTTAAGTTTGGTGATAACTCCAAAATTTCTGTTATGGGAAAAGGAAAGGTAACAATCCAAACCAAAGGAAATTCTACCCACACTATAGTTGATGTTCTTTTTGTGCCAGATTTAAAGACCAACTTGCTTAGTGTGGGTCAGTTACAAGAAAAAGGATACGAGATTTTTATCAAAGATGGAGTATGTCAGATTCAAGATGCAAAGTTGGGCTTAATTGCTCAAGTTAACATGACAACGAATCGTATGTTCCCACTTTATCTCCATAACACCACTCATTCGTGCTTCTCAGCAAAATTAAAAGATGAGGCATGGCTATGGCATTTTCGCTATGGGCATATGAATTTTGGTGGATTGAGAACACTACAACAGAAGAACATGGTGACAGGGCTTCCTCAAATTACAGCTTCTTCTCAAGTTTGTGAAAAATGTGTTGTTAGCAAACAACACCGTAGCCAATTCCCACAAGGAAAATCTTGGAGAGCAAAGAAGGCATTGGAACTTGTTCATTCTGATATTTGTGGGCCAATAACACCACATTCTAATGGAGGTAAAAGATATATAATTACTTTCATTGATGATTATAGTCGTAAGATATGGGTTTATTTTTTGCAAAGAAAATCTAAAGCCTTTGTAGCTTTTAAAAGCTATAAAGCACTTGTTGAGAAAGAAGTTGGCAACCCAATAAAGGTTCTTTGCACGGATCGTGGTGGAGAATATAACTCACATGAATTTGCAATTTTTTGTGAGAACCATGGAATCAAGAGACAACTTACAACAGCTTATACACCTTAACAGAATGGTGTATGCGAGAGGAAGAACCGCACTACTATGAATATGGTGCGAAGCCTTTTGACAACAAGTGGCATTCCAAAAAATTTCTGGCCTGAAGCAGTTAATTGGAGCATTCATATATTGAACAGAAGTCCCACACTTGCTGTTCAAAATATGATACCAGAGGAAGCAAGAGTGGAAGGAAACCTGATGTAGATCATTTTCGGATTTTTGGGTGTATTGCCTATGCCCATATTCCAGATGAGAAGAGGAGGAAGCTAGATAACAAGGGAGACAAATGCATTTTTCATGGTGTTAGTGATAAGTCAAAAGCTTATAAACCTTACAATCCTAGCACCATGAAAATTGTCATCAGCTGTGATGTGGTATTTGATGAAAAAGACACCTGGTCATGGAATCAAAATGGTGTTAAAGAAAATATTCTAGCAGATTTTGATGATGATGAGAAAGGGCAGCAGCCTATGGAGAATGAGCAAGAAGAGGAAGTCAATCAAAATGTTCCAATAGCTGATCAAAGCCCACTTGCAGCTGAATCACAAAGGCCTCAACGTGTCAGAAGAAGACCAGCATGGATGACTAATTATGAGGTAACTGGAGTTGACCAAGGTGATGATCCACTTACACATTTTGCTCTGTTTTCAGATTGTGATCCTACCATTTTTGAAGTGGCTGTCAAAGAACCAAAATGGAGAAAGGCTATGGATGTTGAAATTACAGCCATTGAAAAAAAATGATACATGGGAACTATGTGATCTTCCAAATGGGCAAAAGACAATCGGTGTAAAGTGGGTTTACAAGACAAAGCTAAAGGAGAATGGTGAGGTTGACAAGCATAAGGCACGCTTGGTAGCTAAGGGCTACAAGCAGGAGTTTGGTGTTGATTATAAAGAAGTCTTTGCTCCGGTTGCAAGGCATGATACAATCAGACTGGTGATTGCAGTGGCAGCTCAAAACTCATGGCCTATCTTCCAGTTGGACGTGAAATCAGCATTCCTCCATGGAGATTTAAAAGAAGAGGTATTTATTGATCAACCTCCTGGTTATGTAAAACTTGGCAATGAGCATAAAGTGTATAAGTTAAAGAAAGCTCTATATGGATTAAAACAAGCTCCATGGGCTTGGTATAATCGTATAGAAACTTATTTTTTGAAGGAAGGATTCCAAAAATGTCCTTATGAACATACACTCTTTATAAAGATTGAAGATGGAGGAAAAATGCTCATTGTTTGCTTATATGTAGATGATTTAATCTACACTGGAAATAATACAGCCATGTTTGGAAGTTTTAAAAAATCCATGATGGCTGAATTTGAGATGACTGATCTTAGCATGATGCATTATTTTCTTGGCATTGAAGTGGTGCAGTCTTCTACTGGAATTTTTATTTCTCAAAAGAAGTATGTGCAAGAAATTTTAGACAAGTTTCAAATGAAGAACTATAATTCAGTTAACACACCAACTGAAGTGGGTGTAAAACTCATCAAAGATCCTGAAGGAAAGAGAGTTGACAGTACTGTTTTCAAGCAAATTGTGGGAAGTTTAATGTATTTGACAGCAACAAGACCAGATATCATGCATGCTGTAAGTCTCATTAGTAGGTACATGGAGCACCCAAGAGAGATGCATCTTCTAGCTGCCAAGAGGATTTTTCGATACTTGAAGGGAACCATTGAATATGGGTTGTTCTTCAAGAAGGGTGATAAATCAGATTTGCTTGCTTTTACTGATAGTGATTACGCAGGTGATTTTGATGATAGAAAGAGCACATCTGGTTATGTATTCATGATGGGTTCAGCAGCTGTTTCATGGTGTTCAAAGAAGCAACCAATTGTCACTTTGTCAACTACTGAAGCTGAGTTCGTAGCTGCAACTGCATGTGCTAGTCAAACCATTTGGCTAAGGAGAATTCTTGAAGAGATGCACTTCAACCAGCAAGGACTCACTCCAATGTTTTGTGACAACACCTCTGCAATCAAACTCTCCAAAAATCTTGTTTCCCATCCATGGGCGAAGTAAACATATAGATGTGAGGTATCACTTCTTGCGTGATCTCACAAGGGATGGAGAGATTGATCTCATTTACTGCATAAGTGAAGACCAAATTGCTGATATTCTAACCAAGCCTCTCAAGTTTCCTGCATTTCAGAAGCTCAGGAAGCTACTTGGTGTTTGTAAACTGCATGTCATGCATGAAACATCAGTTTAAGG